>ML345024.1:0-37691 GCA_005239505.1 Nicotiana paniculata | reverse complement strand
CAATTTTGCGTAAAAATTGTGAAAAAAAAAAATTCGATTCATGTTTGCAAAAACAACGTTCCCCCCTATTACGAGGTTGGTGAAGAGTTTTTCCAATCAAAGTGACGTTTTAAAAAGGGATTATTTATTATTTAGAGTCGCCACTTGGAATTGAGTTTTGGTGGTCCAAGCCACCTTTTATCTTGAATCCCTTAACAAAGAATGGGTTGACTATTAATTTATGGTCTACGAAAACAGAAGACTGAGTAAGGAATTCTGTTGACCGAGGGGAAGGTGAAAGGCACCCCTCGAGTCCCGCGGTTCTAGCACGGTCGCTTTATTGACTCATGTAAGGCGTAAATCAATTTTTAGCTATTCTTGTATTTTATTAATTATGGCTTATTTATTACTGCTTAATTAATTATTCTACATATTATTTTTTATTTATTTTCACCAAGATGCGGTACGCACACAAGGTATTCTTCTTTGAAATTAAAATGTACACATGGTTATAACATAATTATTTTTAAATTTAAAGGCATCGAGACACGGAATGCGCACATGATCCTTTTATTATTCAAGCGTATTAATCCAAGGTTCGGGTATGAACACATGGGCTAATATTTAAAGTACATCTAAAATTCCTCTAGTATTTTAGAGTATGTTATCTCTTTCGTCTCTTTCAGGTTCGAGACATTTATTTGTGTATTTTTTTTTTACTTATTGCAATGAGTCTTAAATTAGTTCCTAATTCATCTCACTCCCTTACAATCACTTTTTTTTACTAATAGACATCGGTTAATACGTGTCTAGCATAGTTAATATATTCCCCGTGAATCCTATTTCAACATATGTAAAGATATGCCAATCTTAACACAAACATTTAGTTATGGCACTAATAAATAATAGAGATGACAAAAAGTTAGGAAACAATCATTTTTGTATTATACTAATTGCAGAATTACACCAATGTGAGTCCAAATGTAACATCACTCCAACTATAAAGTATTTATCAAACTCAAAATTAATTTCCTCATATAACTTAAGCAAACTTTCGAAACTCCATACATATTAACATTATTACATTTGTATTTAAAGAGATAAGAAATAAATATGGCTAACTATAACATTGTGACTTTAAAGTCTAAAAAAAATAGGACTAAGAGAAAACAATAGCATGGAAATATAAATCCAAAATGATGAAGCTTTCCTACTAATATGCTTCAATTTAAACAAAACCTACCTTACATTAAATTATTATTATTATTATTATTANAATATAAATTCAAAATGATGAAGCTTTCCTACTGATATGCTTCAATTTAAACAAAACCTACCTTACATTAAATTATTATTATTATTTTTATTATTTTTATCTAGAAACTTTAAAGAAGTACTTACGCAAATATCTGCCACTGGAACTTGATAAATAAAAAAATAATTAGACATCATATTATTTATGTAAATAACTTGTAAAATTTACAATTACATCCATTTAATATATGAGAGCATAGATAATAATTTAGCGATAAAGAAATACTATATAAAAAAATTCAGCAACTCAAATAGTAAGACTAAGAGAGCTTTTAGGGAATTAAATAAACATATCTCATGCCAAAACAAATGAAGATCAATATTTTAGGTTCAAACATCTCAGGAAGAAAAGAAGCAAATGAAATTTCTACCCTTGCTCTTTACTAGAATTAAACATCTTTTTCTAATAAACCCGCTAACTTCAACAACTTAAATCAATCAAATTGGATTTAGTGACATAAGATTCATAACGTAGGAATTAGAACACACATTTCATTCAAGTTCTTTCAACAAAAGATTAATTCATAATGCTAAAGTATTAGAATAAATAAAAAAAAATGTAGTACGTCACCTTGAATGAGCAAGATCTTTATAGTAGCTGTAATGAAAATTCACTATAAGTACAACTTCAATTCATGGATATATTTCACGCTGAAGAAATTTTTTTTTTCGTTTTCTTCCTCTATTCTCTTTCTGACTTCTCCTTTTCCTTTTTTTCTTTTCTTTTTCTTTTCCGTTTTCTTCCTCTTTTTTTTCTTTCTGGCTACTCTTTTGTTTCCCCTTTTTTTTCTGTTTTTCTTTTTCTTTCGTCCCTCCTTCTCCCTTTTTTTTTTAATGTACATACCCAACATATATATATAGAATATGTGCGATGAATGGAGGAGTTAGAGTTGGAGTTAGAGTTGGAGTTGGAGTTGGAGTGGGAGAATGGGGTTAAGAGATTTGAGGCTAAGAAAAAGGGATTTAAGAATTATTTGAATTTTAGAAATGAAGATAAACAATGGGTGGGATAATTAGGATTGTTCTAATGTTAGTTAGCTAAAAAAATCAGATTTTTACTTTTAGATAAAGTTTGTTATTGCAAAAAAAAAAAAAATTCTTATTTTTTTCGTTGTTTTTTTTTTCTTTTATGTTTTTAAACTTTTTTTTTTCTTTTTTTCTTTCTAATTCTTAGATAAAAGGTGGCAAATCATATATATATATATATATATATATATATATATACACCAACGCTACTTTTAAACTTAAATGAAACTATAAAAATAAGGAAACTCAATATTTACACTATAGTTTAAATTATACAAAAAATAAAAAAAAATATATATAATAGTTTACTTATTATTAAAATTCTAATTACAAGATACTCCATATATATATATATTCACACTTTAAGAATGTGAGTATTATTATTATTTATTTATTTATTTTAATTAAATAAAATCTACTAAGTGTAAGATAAAAGCTTAAAACATTAATATTAGGCCTAAAAGGAATATTTACACTAAAATAGTATAACATTTGAGTGTGGTCAAAAATTAGTTGTTCACAAGCTCGCCTCGCAAGGGTTAGGGCAAGGTGAACCAGGTGTTAGACCAGCGCCGCAAGTGAAAGTTCCAGGTGCATCAGGTGTTAAGACTCGCGCCGCAAGCCTTCGAGCTCGCGTTGGATCTCGCCTCGCGAGGGGTAACATGAGGTAGTTATCTGGCGTCACCAAGTAAGTGATTTTTCTGGCTTATTTTAATTTTTGTTCCCTTATTTGATTCTAACTCCCTCACTTAAATGCCCAGGAAAAAACCCTAACCTAAACACATCACTGCTCACAAAACTAAACCCCACGCAACACACTGCCAATCCCTTTCCCTCCCATCCCCATTGAAGTAAAGCAAGCTCTTGCTATTTCTTTCACTTGCACGGGCAATTCAAAGGAAAATCCTTCCTCTTAAAACATCTAAGGTATGATTTTTATCTTCCTTCTTTATCAATTTCGAGTTGGATGAAGGTATGAAATTAGACACAAAATTGGGGGTTGTTCTTCATTGTAACAATGTGTTTGTGTGTCCCAACCCCATGAACCCCATAGGAATGGTGTTGCTATTGTGTGAACAAGTGGTAGTACGGAACTCTCAAGCCGATTTGAGACGGTGAGACAATCCCTCACCCCTACAAGCACTCCCTTGGCACTAGTGCTTGCTAAGTGTTTGTTATAATGCCTCAAAGGCATTCTTTGTCCTCATTGGAGCCCGAGTCTCCGCGATTATAAGACTAGTGCTATGTAGTCGTGCACCATTTTAAAATCTTAAGTGTGGGGTGGCTCACCGGTAGCCCGATGCTTAGAAATTGGAGGAAGCACCCATGTGTCATTGATTGATTCTCATGCTAAGAAATTATGAGGTGAAGTCTGAGTAACCTCGAAAATTGTTGCAATTCATGTGTTAAACTCTTAAGTGTGGGGCGGCAAGACCATGTGTTGAATGTGGTAATGCATCTTAAACTCATTAATGCTTACTTGTGTAGGAATAAATATGCCTCCAAGAAAATACACCGGCAAAGGCAAAGCCACATCTACTGCTCCGGCTAAAGTTAAGGCTACCTCTGTACGTCCCCCGAAGAAGAGAAAAGGGGGGAAGCTACTTCAAGTCAAGGTGAAGGACCGCAAGCTATGGCAGCTCTAGCAGCCACTCGTCCACAACCTCAAGGCCAACGAGAGTTTGGCATCAAAATCATACCCCCACATACTAAGGATTGGTACAAGCGTTGTAAGCCAAAATATATACATCTGAAAGCTGCTATTCATGAGCGTTTCCTGCAACCAAAGTACCATGCAATTTGGAGAGGCATCTGTGAGTTTGGGTTGAGCTATGTATTCAAAAATACGGGGGATATAAATCTTAATCTGGTTTAGGAATTCTATGCTGGGTTTGATCCAAAATATATTGAACAACTGGTGCTAATTCGTGGACGGTTGATAGACTTTTCAGCCACGGCCATATGTAATTTTTAGGTGCTCTGGATGTTCCTGTGGAGGAATTGGACTACTTCATACGACGCCCTACATATAGATGGGTGAGACACACTTTTTGTGGTGTCAATTCTACGGCAGCGTGGTTTCGGGATAAGAAAACAAATCAGCACAGGAAATTCCCCAAGAAGACGATGAGGGCGGAGCCATAGTATGGTTGAAACTGATTAATGCATGGCTCCTATCATGCAATCATGACACGCTCATTAGCCATGATAGGATGTGTGTGCTCTATTTCCTCATGACGGGGCAAATGGTGAATGTTGGTCATCAGATCCGCTACCAGATGTCTTTAGTAAGAACTAGTAAGAAGATTGATCGAATGCCATTTGAAAATATGTTGACTCAATTCTTAAGACACGAGGAGTTTGAGGAGGAACCATAGTTCGACCACATCATTGGTCAGCTCCTACAACAAACGGACAATACTAGCGTCCGGATTAGACTGACATGCCATCATTGATAGGTGCCGAGCTCAATGCTCGTGATGATAGTTTTATGGACCATTTATATGGATGATGGATTTGCAGTTGCGGATAGGTGGACGGCCGACCACGACGGATGAGAGGACCATATTGGATGAGCGGTTCCCGCTCAACGCTCATACTCAGCAGCTAGTTGGGCTAGGTGATGGATGCAGACTCCCGGATGATGAGGATGTAAACACACCTCAGCAGTCCGAGGCCGAGCCGGAGCTGTCAAATAATGAGAATAATAATGAGGATGAGGAGGAAGCACAAGATGAAGAGTGGGCAGCCTCAGATGATGAGGGCGGCGATGCAGCTTGACCAATGAGTTTTTCCTACACCCTACTCATTTTTTTCTCTTTTTGTCAGTTGTGTATGCGTGTATTCACTGAGGACATTGCATAAAATAAGTGTGGGGTGTGACTTGTAAAAGAAATTAGTCTTGTTTGAGTATTTGTTCTTAGTACGTGTCATCTTAGTTTAGAAATTATTTTAGTTAATTGTTTTTAGTTATTTGTTTTAGTTATTTGTTTTAGTTAGTGTCTTCTTAGTTTTTTTTAGAAGAAAAAAAAATTATATATAAAAAAAAAAGAGAGAGAAATTGGACTCTTCCCGACGATGGATCTCCTAGACAGTTTTCTTGAGGTAATTAAGTCTAAAGAAAAACCCCACAAAGATTTTTTTTGTAGGTAGTGTAGTAATTCCCCCTTGGTTTTTCTTTGGGCCGCGGTTCTTTTCCAAGGGTATTATTTGAATCGGGTGTAGTTAGTTTTAATTTTTAGGAGTAGGAACCATTGGGCTATGAATTGAATTGTAGCGATTTCTCTTAACTTTTTTATGCCTTGAGAATAGTTAGTACTATGGTTCTGACGCTTAGGCTCAGTTTTTGACTCTAGTATAAGTACCTTAAATCGTAGATTCTTAAATTTGCTTAACTTATTTGACTGGAGTGTCGTGATAAAACCAACCTTGAGTGAGTTATGTGCCATGTCTGTGTGAGATTTGTACGTATTCTGTGCGTTGCATTTGATGTCTAGAACTTTCCCTCTATGTGTGCAAAGCGAAATAATAGTCATGTTCAATCTGGGAAGTGATATAGGCATTTCTTTGTTGAGCCAGATATATGTAGTTTACCCGCCTAAATGTTATGTATCGTGGTTAACCCCTTTGAGCCTATTTGCTTGAGCACAAGCCAAAGCTTTAACTTGGGGGTGTTGATGAGTGGTGATTTTACCATTTATGTCAGTCTCTTTTCTTTAGATTTTGCATCCTTTAATTATCATATAAGGTTGTTTATAGTGTGTATTGCTATATTTTCAGGTAAATGATGCCATGAAGAGACTTGAATTCAATTGAAGTGGAACTGAGCAAAAAGAGTACAAAAAGTGCAAAATCCTTCAGTGATTCTGCATCTGCGGAACACTGTTCGCGTATTAGACGTCGCATCTACAAGGTGGAAGGCCGCATCTACGGAGATGTTTTACATTGCATTGGGACCACATCAGCGGTAAGAATTCGCGCATGCGAAGTCGATTGTGCGACTATTTGGTCCGCATCTGCAGAGAAGGGACTTCCACACAAGCGTTGCATCTGTGATGGATAATCCACATCTGCGAAGCTGCGGCAACATGTCTACATAGTAGGAAATTCCCCTGAGTTTACACATCTGCGAAAGGAAGTCCGCTTTTGCGGAGCCGCACCTGCGATGATTTTTTCGCAGGTGCGGTCAACAGGCTTCAGCTATGGACAGTCTTGGCATTTCACATTTTCTCAATTTCAAACCAAGAAATACATGACCTTGCTTATTGGAGGCATATCGTTGGCTTATTTTTTAGTATATTGACTAGAGAAGACATGTTTGGAAGCTAGGGTAGGTTCCCTCTTCTCCCTTTTCCTTTTATGTTGTATATTATACCCATCCTCCCTTCCAAATACCCCAACTCCAATTTCTCCATAAGTGGTTTCTTTAGAACTTGTTTTTTTATGGTGGGTGGCCTATCAAGCAATGATATTGGTTGCTAAAACATTGGTTGAGAAATTGTATATGGAGTAGTAAACTACAATTCCCTGTACTTCGTTTAAATTTTGGGAGGGCCACCATATTCCACCATTGTTTAATTGAGTTGCACACACTTAATGCCCACCATGTGTTTGATAATATGCTTGACAGATAAATTGTGTACATGTGAAGTTTGAGTAGTCGGGTGTAGTTATATGTGAACTCGGGTTAAGTGTGGGGTGTTTTTGCAAGTGGCTTTACATAACCTGAAGCTTGTCTTTAATGTTCACATGCCATAACCATGCCACCCACACCATGTATTTTGTATTATGTATATTTTATAACTTTATTAGAATTATCTAGTGTAGTGTATCGGTCATAGAGATTGAGGACCATGTGTTCCTTGCTTACCCTTAGTCTAAGTCACTTCGCCATGTTCGACTACTTGATTTTTGTGGCATAGTTAGTGAATTATAGTTGTGTGGAGTGGCAAGTCTGGATTACCCATTGCCTTGTGGTGTAACATTTGCGTGTTTTGAACCAATATTGTGAGTATATTACATAAAGCCTATGATTTTAAGTGTGGGGGTCATCTGTTGACTCTCACGATAACCTTAGGCAAATTTCATGATTCATTCTCATATTCATGATTATTGTGTTGTAGGTTAATATGGCTCGTGATGGTGAGAACAAGGGAAAAGGAGTGAGGAAGTCCCCTACCACTTCTCCCCTCCTAAAGAGCTCAAACAAGGTAAGGGTCATCTCGGCAAGCAAAAAGGAAGCAGGTTGCCGACGGATAAAGGAGAGCACCATAGGGTCCAAGGCACTACTTGGATGTATTTCGGGAGGACGCCATCCAGTGGTATCATAGCTTTGAGCCATATAGGCGGTATGTCTCGGTAATGGGAATCAACGTGAAAACTCTGGAGAGGAACCTCCCGGATGTGCTAGGCCGGTTGAGAGAAATGAGCATGGTGAGGGAACTCTATGTAAATTGGAATGGAGACATGTTCCAGTCATGGGTCTGAGGAGAGGAAGTTCCACTAGATAGGGATTCCTTATGCAACTTCTTGGGAGTTAATTGCCTTAACTCGTGAAGGCTGCAAAAGTTTGTCAAATGCCCAAGCTACCAGGCTATACGTCACACTGTATGTGGCGTCGATTCTAATGCAACATGGACAAGAACTAAGGGTGATGATCATCTTGAGATGATCCACTTTGACTTCAACAAGAATGCCAAGGTGTGCAAAACTTCGTGCTAGCTAGACTAATGTCGGTTGAGCACAACAGCGAAAACATTGATATTTTTTTCTGATGACTGGGTGACACATCAATATGGGAGAAATCATGTTAGGATAGATGGCCCACACACGATTTAGGCAGAAAATAAAAAAATTCTTCTTTGGTAACCTGTTAATGGAGTACTTGCTTTCCTAGGAGGTACCTGAATACCACAGTTATGATAAGGTTGTGGAGGCTCCAAAAGAGTTGATGGACATTACCTCATTGTTGGAGTCTACATTAAAATTGAGCCAGGCGGCTCAGAATAAGAGGGACGTAAACTTCAACAGGTATATCTATAGCTCCCTCAATTTGATAATGAACAGGTTGGGCGGGACGGATGAGGAGTGTATGCATCTATGCAGTGATGTGATGACCTGATAGGTCATCTAGAGTTTTAAACCTTGATTCTGTGTTTTGAAGCCTCCAATATCTCATTTTATCCTTCCTTGATTTGCATGCACATTCCGGGTGTTTTTTCGGAAGGCTTTTATGTTAAAAATTGATAAAATATGAAATTTTGCCTTTATAAAATCCATTTGAGTTGACTTCGGTCAATGTTTTGAGAAAACGGACCCAGATTCATATTTTGACTATCTCGATGGGTTCGTATGGTTATTTGGACTTGGGCATATGCTCGAAATCGAATTCGGAAGTCCCTAACTCAAGTTATCGCTTTTTGCCGAAATTTTGATGTTTAAAGGCTTAATGAATCTAAAGTTTGGGCAATGTTTGACTTTGTTGATACCAGGTCCGTATTTTGGTTCCATGAGTCGGTAATGGTCCATTACTATATTTATGACCTGTCTGCCAAATTTGGTGATAAACGAAGTTGGTTTGACGTGATTCGGACGTCCGGTTGTTAAAATAGAAGTTCTAAAGTTTCTTGAAAATTCCACTTGATTTTGGTGTCCAATTCATAGTTTTAGGTGTTATTTTGGCGATTTGATCATGCGAGCAAGTTTATATGGTATTTTTAAACTTCTGTGCATGTTTGGTTTGGATCCCCAAAGGCTCGGGTGATTTTCGGATAGGCTACGGAGTGAGTTTTGGATTTAGGAAAATAATAGGTGTATCTAGTTCTGGTGTTGGTCTATGATCTAGCAATTGCGAGGTTAGTGTTCGCAATTGCGAGGTCAGTGTTCGCAATTGTGAATATTCAAATCCCTGTTAGGTTCGCATTTTCGAATCACTTCTTCGCATTTGCGAATCGCTTTTTGGATGTGCGAAGAAGGCCTGGGTTAGGAAAGGACCGCATTTGCGATCAAAATGTCGCATTTGCGGGGGATCCGATTTCGAATTTGCAAATATTTCATCGCAAATGCGATGCTAGTCGAGGTGTGAAGGCTTCGCAATTGCGAGGTATTTTTCGCAATTGCGGCGAGGCCGCAATTGCGACATCTGCAACTGATCAAAATCTGAGTTAGACGGGATTTTCTCCCATTCTTCAAATTTTCAAACCTAGAGAACCCTAGAGGCGATTTTCCCAAGATCCTTTCTTCCCCAATTCAGTGGTAAGTGATTCTAACCTATCTTCTTTCGATCTTCCATTAGATTTTATAAGATTTAAACCTAAATTCTAGGATTTTCATGGTGGAAACTGGGGGTTCGGGAAGATTTAAGGGTTTTTGTAAAATTGGACTTTAGACCTCAATTTACGGTCAAATTTTGAAACTGATTACATAACCGGGCTCGGGGTGAATGAATAATTGGGTTTTGGTCAGAATTTCCAGTTTGGACCAAGCGGGCCCGGAGTTGACTGTTTCAATAATGACCTAAATTGAACCTTTTTCATTCGTGCGTAGTTCCTAAGGCTTATTTTTAATCGTTTGGTTGATAATTTGCTAGATTTGGTTGGTTCGGAGGCTTGTTCGAAAGGCAAAGTTGTGGTTGAGCTTTGAGTTGGTCTTTGGAGCGAGGTAACTGTCGTGGTTAACGAAGGGTAATGTCACGTTGTATTTGAGAGTTAATGCACGAAAGGTGATGTTGTGCGGTATCTATTATTTCATGATGAAATTAAGAGTAAAATCACGAACTATAATGTCTTGTCGTACTTATCATTTTACGGTGAGATTTAGTGTAAAAGAACATAGGATGATGTCGTGCCATTATTACTACTTCATGGTGAGGCTGAGAGTAAAAGCACGAAGGGTGATGTCGTGCAGATTTATTCATTATGTTTGTTCATTCTGTTGTTTGAAGTTTTATTGACTGTCCTTATTATCATTCCCTGTTGTAGTTACTGTATCTCTTAAGCTCTTTGCATGTACCCTCCCAATAGGACCTGTTAAATCCTTTATTTGTTGTTATGTTGTACGCATATATCCGTCTCTACCAATTTATTGCTTTTTTCATTCAAGACAAACCTTGTTTGCAGAAACTCTAGATGCTCCTGAACTTGTGACTCCAAATCCGGATTGTATTTAGATATTATGGGATTTCATGATATTCTGCATTCTGTATTGGTTTCATTTCGGTTTAACTTGTTTCGCTTATTTGAATTTATTGAAATTTGCTTAGAGATTCTCTAACGTTGGCTTGCCTAGCAAGTGAAATTTTAGGCTTCGTGACGGTCCCGAAGGTAGGAATTTCGTGTCGTGACAAGTTGGTATTAGAGAAATAGGTTGCCTAGGTCTCACAAGTAACGAGCAGGCTTAGTAGAGTTTGGAGGATCGACACGGAGACGTTTGTACTTATATTCTAACTATGATGTTTAGGAATTAATTTTACTGCTATTCTTCTCTGTTAGGCGGTTTTATTCTATAATTGCTGATTGAACTCTTCTATTCATGTCCTCCCGCAGATGGCAAGGAAACGTGCTACGTCTTAAGCTGGACAGCAGCTGGAGCCCCTAGTGGCAGCTCCTACGAGGGGCAGAGGTCGAGGACAAGGTCGCACCAAAGGCAGAGGCAGAGCTCAGCCTAGAGCTCGAGCAGCAGCACCAGCGGTGGAGCCTCAGGTGGATTTTGATAAGGATGTTCCAGATCAGGTCCCGGAGGGGTTCATCGCCATCCCAGTACTTCAAGATGTTGTAGTCCGTTTGGTGGGCCTTATGGAGAGTATGGCCCAGGCCGGTACATTTCCTATGGAACCAGCCGTCTCTCATGATGAGGGAGGAGCACAGACACCTACTACTCACACTCCGGAGCCGATGGCTTCCTAGTATCAAACACGAGCAACCCCGCTAGATGGGGTAGTTCGGCCGGCTGTTGCGGCACAGGCCAGTGATAGGCCCGCCATGTCTTCTGAGGTCTTATTGAGATTGGACAAGTTCACCAATCTCTTCCTAGTTGACTTCAGTGGTGCACCTTCTGAGGACCCACATAAAAGGGTGAGGAGGTTTATAGATGGACTCTCTCACCCTATCAAGCTTGAGATGGCCAAGGAGACTTGGGGTGAGATATCTTTTCAGGCGGCTGCCAATGTCTCCACTTAGATCGAGGTGGTTCTTGTACAGGAGAGAGGGCAGGGTTCTGATAAGAGGCCTCGTCATCCCGGTGGGTTTAGTGGCATCTCGTATGGAGGCAGGGGTACTTTTTGTAAAGACCATCCTCCCAGGCTATATCATTCAGTGCTCCAGGAATCTCACAGTGCTTCAGGTGATTGCGGCCCTCATATGTCTCACCCCGATCAGCTAGCCTACAATACACCACCAGCTCCTATTAGTGCACCTCCTCTCCAGAGTTTTTAGAGTGGTTACACAGGTCGATAGGGTCAGTTTCAACGTCAGCAGTCACATCAGCCGAGGTCCTGTTATACTTATGGTGACCCGAGGCACATTTCTAGATTTTTTCCTCAGGCACCGGGCAACTCATAACAACAAGGTTCTCATGCCAAAGTTCTGGCACCAGTTGCTTCATCGCCTGCTCAGCTTGCTAGAGGCAGGGCTCAGGCAGCCAGAGGTGGAGGCCAGGTGGTTAGAGGTAGAGGCCAGCAAGGCAGAGGTCATCCTAGGGATGTGGTTTAGGATGGTGGGGATCTAGCCCCGATGTTATGCTTTCCCTTCTAGGCTTGTGGCTGAGTAATCTGACACTATTATCACAGGTATTGTTTCAGTTTTCCATATGGATGCTTCAGTTCGATTTGATCCGAGCTCTACTTATTCATACGTGTTATTTTATTTTTCTTCTATCTGGTTTTGCCTCATGATTCCCTTAATGCTTCTATTTATGTGTCCATACCTGTCGGAGATTCTATTATTGTAGATCCTATCTATCGTTCGTGTGTGGTTACCATTGGGAGTCTAGAGACTAGCGTAGATCTCCTGCTTCTCGATATAGTTTATTTTGATGTCATCCTGGGTATGGATTAGTTGTCATCTTATCATCCTATATTGGTTTGTCACGCCAAGATGATGACCTTAGCATTGACGAGTTGCCTCTATTAGAGTGGAGAGGGACTCCTAGCCATTCTACCAGCAGGGTTATCTATTATGTGAAGGCTCGGCATATGGTCGAGAAAGGGTGTCTACCTTATTTGGCTTATGTCTGTGGTTCTAGGAGCAGTTGTAGGATTCACTTGATAATGGCTTTATTAGAACTAGTGTATCGCCCTGGGGTGCATATGTGTTGTTCGTATAGAAGAAAGATGGATCGATGAGGTTGTGCATAAATTATCGACGGTTGAACAAAGTCACCACCAAGAACAAGTATCCATTGCCGAGGATTTATGACTTATTTGATCAGCTTCAGGGTGCCAAGGTTTTTTTGGAAGATTGATTTCAGGTATGGCTACCATCAGCTGAGCATTAGAATATCTGATATCCCTAAGACATCTTTCTGAACTCGGTACGGGCGTTATGAGTTTTTACTGATGTCATTTGGGTTGACGAATGCCCCAGCATCATTTATAGATTTGATGAACCGGGTGTTCAAGCCCTACTTGGATTCCTTTGTGATTGTGTTTATTGATGATATCTTGATCTACTCCTGCAGTCGAGAGGAGCATGAGCAGCATCTTCGGATCATACTTAAAACTGTAAGACATAGCCAATTATATGCCAAATTTTCAAAGTGCGATTTTTGGTTGGACTCAGTCGCTTTCTTGGGGCACGTCGTATCGGGAGAGGTAATTCAGGTGGATCCTAAGAAGATATAGGTAGTTAAGAACTGGCCTAGACCCACTTCAGCTATGGATATCCGGAGTTTCTTGAGTTTGGCGGGTTATTATCATCGATTTGAGGAGGGGTTATCATCTATAGCAGCCTTATTGATCATGTTGACCCAGAAGGGTGCCCTATTAAGATGGTCAGACGAGTGTGAGGAGATATTTCAGAAGCTCAAGACTGCTTTGAGTACGGCGCTAGTGTTGGTGTTGCCCACAGGTTCAGGGTCTTATACGATGTATTATGACTCCTCTCGTGTTGGGCTCGATGCAGTATTGATGCAGGATGGCAGGGTGATCGCATATGCATCACATCAGTTGAAGGGGCATGAGAATAATTACCATGTCCATGACTTGGAGCTGGCACCCATTGTTCATGCGCTGAAGATTTGGAGGCACTATCTTTATAGCGTATCGTGCGAGGTTTTCACGGATCATCGGAGTCTTCAGTATCTGTTCAAGCAAAAGGATCTCAATTTGAGGCAGAGGAGGTATGGGCATCCCTACGTACATTCCATTCGGTGAGAGACCGTTTGCATCGGATGTTCTGGCTTTGTCCAATCAGTTCATGAGGTTGGACGTTTTTTAGGCCAGTCGTGTTCTAGCTTGTACAGTCGCTCGGTCTTCCTTGTTTGAGCATATCAGGGATCGGTAGTATAATGACCCTAATTTTCTTGACCTTAGGGACACAGTGCGGCACAATGATGCCAAACAGGTTATTGTTTGATATGATGGAGTTTTAAGGATGCAGGGTCGTATTTGTGTGCCTAATGTAGATGGACTTCGTGATTTGATTCTTCAGGAGGCCAGATTTCCTGGTATTATATTCATCCGGGTGCTGCCAAGATTTATCGAGACTTGCGGCAGAAGGACATAGTTGCTTATGTAGCTCGGTGTCTAAATTGTCAGCAAGTAAAGTGTGAGAATCAGAGGACATGTGGGTTGCTTCAGAAGTCAGAGATTCCCGAGTAGAAGTGGGAGCGTATAACTATGGATTTTGTTGTCGGCCTCCCATGAACTTAGAGAAAGTTCTATGCGATATGGGTTATTGTCGACAGGATTACCAAGTCAATGCATTTCATTCCTGTGGAATTTGCCTATTCTTTAGAGCGGTTAGCTGAGATCTACATCCTCGAGATCATCCGTCCTCATGGTGTGCCTGTGTCTATCATTTCTGATCGAGGTACACAGTTTGCCTCACACTTCTAGAGAGTTGTACAATGTGAGTTGGGCACACATGTTTATTTGAGCACAACATTTCGTCCTCAGACACACGGACAGCACGAGCGCACTATTGAGATATTAGACGATATGCTCTGCCCTTGTGTTATAGACTTCGGGGTTCATAGGATCTGTTCTTTCCACTTGTAGAGTTTTCCTACAACAACAGTTACTAGTTGAGCATTCAGATGGGCCGCTTAGATGGTTCGAGTTGGGGGGGGGGGCTCGGTTGTTGGGTATAGATTTGGTACAGGATTCTTTGGATAAGGTCAATATTGTTCAAGATCAACTTCGCACAACTCTATCCAGGCAGAAGATTTATGTCGATCCTCGAGTTCGTGATGTTGTATTCATGGTTTGAGAGAGAGTATTGCTTTGTGTTTCACCCATGAAGGGTGTGATTGTTCGGAAAGAATGGCAAATTGACCCCTAGGCACATCAGACCCTTTGAGATTCTGGAAATAGTGGGTGAGGTGGCTTACAAGCTCGCATTGCCACCTAGTTTATAAACAGTGCATCCAGTGTTCCATGTGTATATGCTTCGGAAGTATCACGGAGATCCGTCCCATGTGTTAGACTTCAACTCAATCCAATTGGATAAGGATTTGACTTATGAGGAGGATCCGGTGACTATTCTAGCACGACAGGTTCGACAGTTGAGGTCTAAGAGTTATCCTCCAGTTCGAGTGTAGTGGAGAGGTCAGCCCGTCAAGGTAGCTACTCGAGATTCCGAGTCGGACATGCGGAGTAGATATCCATACCTTTTCACCAGTCCATGTACTTTTCTATGTCGTTTCGAGGAGAAACGGTTGTTTTAGAGGTGGAGAATATGATGACCCGATAGGTCATCTAGAGTTCTAAACCTTCATTATGTGTTTCGAAACCTCCAATATCTCATTTTTGCGCAAGGCTTTTATGTTAAAAATTGCTAAAATATGAAATTTTGCTTGAAAAAAACCATTTAAGTTGACTTCGATCAACATTTGGAGCAAACAAATTCGGATTCGTGTTTTGATGGTCTCGGTTGGTCCGTATCGTAATTTGGGACTTGGACGTATGCCCGGAATTGAATTCGGAAGTCCCTAGCTCGAGTTATAGCTTTTTATCAAAAAATTTAAGTTTAAAGGCTTAATGAATCTAAAGGTTTGACCAATATTTGACTTTGTTGATACATGGTCCATATATTGGTTCCGGAACTCGGTATAGGTCTATTACTATATTTATGACTTGCCTTCCAAATGTGGTGAGAAACGGAGTTGGTTTGACGTGATTCAGATGTTGGTTGTTAAAATAGAAGTTCTAAAGTTTCTTGAAAATCCACTTGATTTTGGTGTCCGATTAATAGTTCTATGTGTTATTTTGGCAATTTCATCATGTGAGCATGTTCGTATGATGTTTTTGGACTTGTGTGCATGTTTGGTTTTGAGGCCCGTGGGGTCGGGTGAGTTTCGGTTAGGCTATAGAGTGAGTTTTGGACTTAGGAAAATAGCTGGTGTATCGGGTTCTTGTGCTGGTCTCTGATCTCGCAATTGCGAGGTCAGTGTTCGGAATTGCGAACATTTAAATCCCTGTCAGGTTTGCATTTGCGAACCACTTCTTTGCATTTGTGAAGAATGCATGGGTCAGCAAGGGATCGGAATTGCGATCAAAAGGTCGCATTTACGAACATTTCATCGCAAATGCGATGAAAGCAAAGGTGTGAAGGCTTCACATTTGCGGGGAGTTCGCAATTGCAACATCTGAAACTGATCAAAATCTGAGTTAGACAGGATTTTCTTTCATTCTTAAAATTTTCAAACCTAGAGAACCCTAGAGGCGATTCTCCAAAAATCCTTTCTTCCCCAATTTAGTGGTAAATGATTCTAGCCTATCTTCATTTGATCTTCCATTACATTTAAAAGATTTCAACCTAAATTTTAGGATTTTCATGGTGGAAATTGGGCGTTTGATAAGAATTAGGGATTTTGTAAAAATTGGAATTTAGACCTCAAATTGAGGTCGAATTTCAAAAAAGAATTACATAACCGGGCTCAGGGGTGAATGGGTAATCAGGTTTTGTACCGAATTTCGGGTTTGGACCAAGTAGGCCGGGGAGTTTAATTTTGTTGAATTATTCGATAATGACCTAAATTGAACCTTTTTCATACGTGGGTAGTTCCTAAGGCTTATTTTGCATCGTTTGGTTGATAATTTGCTAGCTTTGGTTGGTTCAAAGGCTTGTTCGAAAGGCAAAGTCGTGGTTGAGCTTTAAGTTGGTCTTTGGAGTGAGGTAAGTGTCATGGTAAACCTTGACTTGAGGGATTAGGACTCGTTTTCTATGTGCCACTTGTTTAAATATTGGGTTCAACGTATATGTGAGGTGACGAGTACTTATGCGTTGTTGTTGGCTTAATGCATACGGGAGGGACTTCTTCCTTGTAATTTATTTCTTTCTTTGATCATTATATCCATGGTTAGACTTTTTAATTACTAAATTGATTTTTCTTTCCACATTTATGGGCTATCCGTGATAATTGAGCATTGTTTCTGAGGTGGAGAGTGGTATAGTGGAACCATTGTTGATGACATAAGACTTGATCTGGCTTATTCTATCTCCATGTTGTTATATGTTCATTGTTACATGGTAAGGGAGAGTGTTAATGCACGAAGGGTGATGTCGTGCCATATTTAAGAGTTAATGCACGAAGGGTGATGCCATGTCATATTTGATAGTTAATACACAAAGGGTGATATCGTGTCGTTCTATTGTTTCATGATGAAATTGAGAGTAAAATCATGAATCGTGTCGTATTTATCATTTAATGGTGATATTGAGAGTAAAAGCATGCAGGGTGATGCCGTGCCATTATTATTGTTTCATGGTGAGGCTGAGAGTAAAAGCACAAAGGGTGATGCCGTGCAGTTTTATTCATTATGTTTGTTCATTCTGTTGGTTGAAGGTTTATTAACTATCCTTATTATCATTCCCTGTTGTAGTTACCGTATCGTATACCCCTTTCACATGTCTCCTCCTAATAGAACTTGTTAAATCCGTTATTTGTTGTTATATTGTACGCATATTTCCGTCTGTACAGGTTTATTTACGTGGGTATCTTATAATAGCCTCGTCACTACCTATTCGAGGTTAGGCTCGATACTGACGGAGTACATTGGGTCGGTTGAACCCATACTACACTCTACACTTCTTCTGGAGATTTTGGTACCGATCCTAGCTGTCTGTGAGGCGTATCAGCTCGGATTTTGCATTTGGAGACTCGAGGTAGATCTGCTGGCATCCGCAGACCTTCAAGTCCCATTCAATTTCCTATATTTACTATTCTTTTCATTCAGACAGTTGTACTTAATTCAAACCCTGCTTGTAGAAACTCTAGATGCTCGTGATTTTGTGACCTCGGATCTGTGTTGTATTCAGATATTATGGGGTTTTATGATATTCTACATTCCGTATTGGTTTCATTTCGGTTTAACCGGTTTTACTTATTTGAATTGATTGAAATTTGCTTAAAGATTCTCTGATATTGGCTTGCCTAGCAAGTGAAATGTTAGGCGCCATCACGGTCCCCAAGGTGGGAATTTCAGGTCGTGACAAGTTGGTATTAGCGCACTAGGTTTCCTAACTCTCACAAGTCACGAGCAAGATCATTAGAGTCTTGAGGATCGGTACGGAGACGTTTGTACTTATCTTCTAGAGGCTATGGAGTTTAGGAACAAATTTCACTTCTATTCTTCTCTGTCGTGTGATTTTATTCTATCATTCCTGATTGAACTCTTCTAATCTTGTCCCCATGTAGATGGTGAGGACACGGTCTATATTTTTAGCTAGACAACAGTCGAAGCCCCAAGTAGCAGCTCATACAAGGGTAGAGGTCGAGGACGAGGTCGTGTTAGAGGCCGAGGTAAAGGCAGAGCTCAGCCTAGAGTTCAAGCAGCATCACCAGTAGCGGAGCCTTAGGTGGAGTTTTATGCGGAGGTTATAGCTCAGACTGTACCTGTTGGACCAGCTCAAGTCCCGGAGGGGTTCATCGCCACCCCACTACTTCAAGGCGCTCTGGTTTGTTCGGTGGTCCTTATGGGAGTGCGGCCTAGACTGGTACATTTCCTATGGCACCAACTGTCTCTCAGGTTGGGGGAGGAGCACAGACTCCATGCTAATCACACTCTGGGGCAGATGGCTCCCTAGTATCAGACACCAGTAGCCCCGCTAGCTGAGGTAGTTCAACTGGTTGTTGCGGCACAGGCCGGTGATAGGCCCACCATGTCTTCTGAGGGCTTATTGAGATGGGACAAGTTCCCTAAGCTCTTTCCAATTCACTTCAGTGGTGCACCTTGTGAGGACCCACAAGATTATCTTGACCGCTTCCATGAGGTTTTGCGGAATATGGGGATAGTTGAGACCAATGAGGTCGATTTTGGTGTATTTCAGATGACGGGTTCCGCCAAGAGGTGGTGGAGGGATTTCATGCAGATAAGACCAGCTGGGTCGCTTGCTCTTACTTGGGACTGATTCTCTGAGCTCTTCCTAGAGAAGTTCCTCTCTATCACATTGAGAGAGGATTACCGCCGGCAGTTTGAGCATCTCCAGCAGGGTAGAATGAATGTTACTCAGGACGAGATCCGGATTTTTGATCTAGCACGTCATGCTCTTCCTTTACTTCCTACTGAGAGGGAGAGGGTGAGGAGTTTTATAGATGGACTTACTCACCCTATTAGGCTTCAGATGGCCAAGGAGACTTGGGGTGAGATATCTTTTCAAGCGGCTGCCAATGTTGCCAGACGGATCAAAGTGGTTCTTGCGCATGAGAGAGTGCAGGCGTCTGATAAGAGGACTCATCATTTCAGTGGGTTCAGTGGCTCCTTGTTTGGAGGCAGGGGTACTTTTGGTAGATTCCATTCTCCCAAGCCGTATAATTCTACACTCCAAGCATCTCACAGTGCTTGAGGTGGTTGCGACCCTCATATGTCTCATTGCAATCAGCTAGCCTGCAGTGCACCACCGGCTCTTATTAGTGCACCTCTGCTCCAGAGTTTTCAGGGCAGTTACTCAGGTTGACAGGGTCAGTTTCAGGGTCAACAGTCGAGGTCTTATCATACCTATGGTGACCGAGACACATTGCTAGATTTTTCTCTCGGTCACCGAGCAGCTCACAGTAGCACGGTTCTCGTGCCATGGTTCTAGCACCGGTTACTTCACCTCCTGCTCAGCCAGCTAGAGGCAAGGGTAGGACAGCTAGAGGTGGAGGTCAGGCCGTTAGAGGTGGAGGACAACAAGTTAGATGTCATCCGATGGACGTGGTTCAAAGTGGTGGGGCCAAGCCCCGAGGTTAAGCTTTCCCAGCAAGGCCTGAGGTTGAGTCATCTGACGTTGTTATCAAACGCATTGTTTCAGTTTGCCATATGGACCCTTCAATTTTATTTGATACAGGCTCTACTTATTCCTACATGTTATCCTACTTTGCTTCATATCTGATTGTACCTCGTGATTCGCTAAGTGCTCCTGTGTATGTGTCCAGACCTGTGGGAGACATACATAGGTGGTTACCACTGTATGGTTACCATTGGGAGTCTCGAGACTAGTGTAGATTTCCTGCTTCTCGATATGGTTGATTTTGATGTCATCTTGGGTATGGATTGGCTATCATCTTATTATGCTATATTGGATTGTCACGCCAAGACGATTACCTTAGCCTTGTCGGGGTTGCCTCGATTAGAATGGTGAGGGACTCCTGGACATTCTACCAGCAAGGTTATCTCTTATGTAAAGGCTCGGCATATGTTCGAGAAGGGTTGTCTAGCTTATTTGGCTTATTTTCGCGATTCTAGTGTGGATGTTCTTTCTGTGGATTCAGTACTAAATGTTCGTGATTTTCCAGAGGTGTTTCCTGCAGATCTGCCAGGGATACCACCTGATAGATATATTGACTTCTGTATTGATTTGGCTCAAGGAACTCAACCTATTTCTATTCTGTCATACCATATGGCCCCGTCAAAGTTGAAAGAATTCAAGGAGAAGTTGCAGGATTTGCTTGATAAGGGCTTCATTAGACCTAGTTTCTCGCCATGGGGTGCACATGTGTTGTTTGTGAAGAAGAAAGACGGATCGATGAGGATGTGCATGAATTATCGGCAATTGAACAAATTCACAATCAAGAACAAGTATCCATTGCCGAGGATTGATAAATAATTTGATCAGCTTCAGGGTGCCAAGGTGTTTTCGAAGATTGATTTGAGGTATATCTACCATCAGTTGAGGATTAGGGCATCTGATGTCCCTAAGACAGCTTTCCCAACTCGGTATGGGCATTATGAGTTTTTAGTGATGTCATTTGGGTTGATGAATTCCCCCGCGGCATTTATGGATTTGATGAACCGAGTATTCAAGCCCTATATGGATTCCTTTGCGATTGTGCTTATTGATGATATCTTTATCTACTCCCGCAGTCGAGTAGAGAACGAGCAGCATCTTCGGGTCGTAATTCGGACTTTGAGAGATAGCTAGTTATATACCAAATTTTCAAAGTGCGACTTGATCCTAGAAAATTGAGGCAGTTTGTTTGGAGGGTTATTACCTTCTCATTGTGGCGGGGTTATCATTTATAGCATCCTCATTGACCACATAGACCCAGAAAGGTGCCCCGTTTAGATGGTCAGACGAGTGTGAGGCAAGCTTTCAGAAGCTCAAGAATGCTTTGACTACGGCGCTGGTGCTGGTATTGCCCATAGGTTTGGGATCTTATACGGTGTATTGTGATGCCTCTCATGTTGGGCTCGGTGTAGTATTGATGCAGGACGGCAGGGTGATCGCATATGCGTCGCGGAAGTTAAAGGTTCATGAGAATAATTACCATGTCCATGACTTGGAGCTAGCATCCATTGCTCATGCGATGAAGATTTGGAGGCACTATCTTTACGGCGTGTCCTGCGAGGTTTTCACGGATCATCAGAGTCTTCATTATTTTGTCAAACAAAAGGATCTTAAATTGAGGCTGTGGAGGTGGTTGGAGATATTGAAAGATTATGATATAACCATCTTGTATCATCCCGGGAAGGCCAATGTGATGGCCGATGCCTTGAGTAGAAAGGCAGCCAGTATGGGCAACCTTGCGTACATTCCAGTCGGTGGGAGACCGCTTGCATCAGATGTTCAGGCTTTGGCCAATCAGTTTGTGAGGTTGGACGTTTTAGAGCCCAAACGTCTTCTAGCTTGTACAGTCACTCGGCATGGAGTTTTGAGGATGCAGGGTTGTATTTGTGTGCCTAATGTAGATGGACCTCGTGAGTTGATTCTTTAGGAGGCCCACAGTTCCCGATATTCAATTCATCCTGGTGCCGCCAAGATGTATCAGGCCTTGCAACAACATTATTGGTGGAGAAGGATGAAGAAGGACATAGTTTCTTATGTAACTCGTTGTCTAAATTGTCAACAAGTAAAGTGTGAGCATCAGAGGCCTGGTGGGTTGCTTCAGAGGTTAGAGATTCCTAAGTGGAAGTGGGAGTGTATCACTACGGATTTTGTTGTCGAACTCCCACGAACTTAGAGAAAGTTTGATGTGGTATGGGTTATTATGGACAGGCTGACCAGGTCAGCGCATTTGATTCATATGGTAGTTACCTATTCTTCAGAGCGGTTAGCTGAGATATACATTCGTGAGATCAACCGTCTTCACGATGTGCGCGTGTCTATCATTTCTGATCGAGGTACACAGTTTCTCTCGAACTTGTAGAGAGAAGCACAGAGTGAGTAGGGCACGAAGGTTGAGTTGAGTAGAGTTTGCCTATAACAACAGTTACCAGTCAAGCATTCAGATTGCACCCTATGAGGCATTATACGTGAGGCGGTGTCGTTTGCCGGTTAGATGGTTCGAGCTGAGCGAGGCTCAGTTGTTGGGGTACATATTTGGTACAGAATGCCTTGGATAAGGTCAAGATTATTTAGGATCGACTTCCCACAACTCAATCCAGGCAGAAGATTTATGCCGATCGTCGAGATCCTGATGGTGCATTCATGGTCGGAGAGAGAGTACTGCTTTGGGTTTCACCCATTAAGGGTGTGATGAGATTCGGAAAGAAGGGCAAGTTGAGCCCTAGGTACATCGGACCCTTTGAGATTCTAGAGAGAAAGGGTGAGGTGGCTTACAAGCTTGCACTTCCACCTTGTTTATCAGCAGTTCATCCAGTGCACGATGTGTCTAAACTTAGGAAGTATCATAGAGATACGTCCTATGTGTTAGACTTCGACTCAGCCCAACTGGACACATATTTGATTTCTGAGGAGCAGCCAATGACTATTCTAGCCCACAAGGTTCGGCAGTTCAGGACTAAGAGTTATCCTTCAGTTCGAGTGCAGTGTAGAGGTCAGCCCGTCGAGGCAGCTACTTGGGAGTCCGGGTCGGACATGCGGAGTAGATATCCACATCTTTTCAACAGTCTAGGTACTTTTCTATGTCCGTTCAAGGACGAAAAATTGTCTTAGAGGAGGAGAATGTGATGACCCGATAGTAATTTTCTATGTACTCATGTTGCACTTCTGTACTTAATTTTACATGTTCTGAGGCTGGTGCATCTGGTTATCAGACTGGAGCTCGATTCTGATCCTTGTTGGACCCGACTTCACAGTGAGTTGCTTCTCTTGACGATCCTCGGCAGCACCATGGAGTTTTCTTTTGCTTATTTCCCGTCTCTTTCTTTCATACAGTGGGATTGTATATTATGTTTTATATCTTCTGTTAGCATGCCCGTAGGACTTGTGACACTAGTTCCTAGCACACACGTAGTTGTTATTTTGGTTTGCGGGTCTGTATNTATATATATATATATATATATATATATATATATATATATATATATATATATATTAATATATATAGGCTCATTCTTCTTTTGACTACTTTTGGTAAACAAAAATGGCTTGCTATCTTTTTCAATTAATGTTTTTGGAACCTTAAAAACATGGCACGTATTGGGACGTTTAACCAATCATGGGAGAAATCATTAGTAATTTAAGTGTGGGCTTGCCTAACCTCGGTGTTGGGCGCATCACGACCTGAGTAAGTATTTTGGGTCGTGATAATTGGGCATGCAGTCTATATAACCGACTCGGATCCACTGTCCATCTAGGTAGCCTTGTCATTGTTCCTCTACTAAAATCAAATCTATATCTGAGAATTAAACTTTGTAAATCTAACGCTTTGTCCATCAACGTGAAGAACTTTATTATGTGCTGCTCTCAAAAATACACAGGCTGATCAACTCTGGTTTAGTAAATGATAATTATACGAGGCTCCAGCAGAGGCAAGTTGGTACAAAAATGACAGGAGGTTCGTTATGTAGGTATTTCATAAGATTTGACATTATTTCTATGCGCTAACTAGCTGGAAAATGAGCAAGGTAAGATGAACGCGTAGTTTTATGTGTCGGAGTGGCTATATTAATCCTCACTGACCATGTTTTTCCATTTAAGATCATCTTCGTCCAATATATTACAAAATTAAAATAAAAGTTTCGGCACATATCAAGTTTGTTTTTTCTTCTTTTTAAGTCAAGGTAATGAAAATGTCAGTGGCCCTTAATAGGTTAAGGGCTAAGTTGGATTTACTAATAACTAGAAGAGGTATTACTTTAAAAAATAGATAAAAAAGCATCGAGATTTTGTTGAACCTGAACTTGTTTTTAAGATTTTTTCAAAAATGATTATCTGATCTTTAATTTTAATCAGGAGGACAAGCACCAATCGTGTTACGAGTTAGATACACCAGATACTTTATTAGACCCATAATTGCCACAGCTGATCAAATTGAAGTTCAGGTGCCACCAAGAAGTGGCATACCAATGGAAGTTAGCCAACTTTTGAGAAGTATGTTCCTCAGCGGTGAAATTCAAGCTGCTACACCTGCAGGTGCAACTGTGGATAACGTCGTTGACAACACAAGGATATTAGGTGTATCTTCTAGACCATCAATTATAGAACCAAGAAGTTCTTTTGAATCAGCTGCTGAAGTAAGTGTATTTTGCACAATGAATATTAAATACTACAATCTTATGGACAATTTTATTCATTTTTGATTTTGACAATTTAGTCTATACTTACACAACTTGCATAAAGACTCAGCTTTTATTCTAAGCATCGATGTGTTTGTGCAGCCTGCTAATGAAGATGTTGGGACCTCTCATCGACCAACAATTGATTTTGCTGAAAGCCCATCATATGCAAAACGACAAAGGGTATTATTATACTAGTAGAATTTTACTTTTTGCTCCTTCCATTATATGGCAGTTTGAGTTCTTTCATTCTCTCCAGATAAGACCTCTTCCTGTTGCTTCCACATATATAGAACCTTATAATTTAAGGAATAAAAACAATATAACATGAGAAAGTGGCATAATTTCAAATTGTATCAACTTCAAACAAAATAATAGTACAAGTTTCAGTTTGACTAACTCCTCCTTAAATTCATTAACTAGTGACGGAGCCAGGAATTCCGGTAAGGGGAAACACCAAAATGGTGCAAAGTAACTCCAATCCATTACACTATTTTTTACACCAAAAAAGAATATTTCTTTTATATTTTTCTCTCTTTTATATACTATATTAGTTTCTTTATAAAAAAAATCCTTTCATTTTTCATTTTTACATATTTATCCCATATAACTCATATTTCTTTCTTATATAATCATTTAATAAAAAATTATCTTATACCTTTAATTTTTAAATACATATAAATTATAAGAAAATATTATACATTATACATATTAACCATATAATTCAAATAAAAATAAAATTATTGATAAGATATAACAAACTAAATATTACATTATTCAAAAAAAAAAGAATAATGGATAAAAGAAGTCAATCATTTCAACAACCACAACCACAACAATCATCTTTCCCATACACTCAATATTTTGATGATATTGGTAGATCTGGAAGCGACCTTCTAGAATACTAGATTATTGTTGTAATATTATTTTCTCATTATGTTATTTAATGTATTTTTAATTTCATCTATGCTAAACGCTATTGTATCAAATATTTATTTTTATGATAGTCAATGAACATTGTATTATTTATTAACAACATATTATATTTTAGTTTTGCACTTTTTATTTTTTTGATGGTTATATATTTTTAAACAATTATAACTTATAATAATATTAACTTACAATTTATATAAAAATAAAATATACGAAAATTGATTTATAAAAATTGTACACCAAAAAGTAAAATATAAAATTAGTACTATAAATATATTACATAAAAACTATAATTAATTACAAATTTATAATATGTTCAATTAAAAGTGTTATGTAATAAAAGATAATATTAAAATAATGATGAATAGTAATGGTATTGATAAATAGTGTTACACCAAATTTGGTGTAAAACTATTCACACACCAAAATGGTGAGAAATGGTGTTGGGTTGGAGCAAAAAAACACCAAATGTTACTAAAATGGTGTTTGGTGTCAAAATTGGTGTTGGGTTGGAGATGGTCTCACAAAAATACAAGAATAACATACTCGGGATTTGAACTACAACATAAGTAATTTTTAAACTTTTACCACTACATTAGAAGTTTCTCTTATGTCAAGGGATTATATATACAAAAAAAATTATTATTATCCTATTTTTTCTTTATAATAGGCGGATTTGCCCCTGCCTTTGGCTTAGGATTTTTGTAGCATTTAGCTTAAATATTTCTTAGTTTTCCGGTGGACATGTATGTTTAAATGGATGTGTATTCTTATAAATAAAAGTCTTTCCATTGATTCACAACAACTATTCATATATTGTTACACATTCAAGAATATGTTAAACCTTTCAATTAGATTCCAATATTTCAGAGGATATTTGGAATATTTGGATTCATTTGTGTTAACTTCTAATTATGGTAGGTGCTGAACATGCTTATTAATTTAGTTTTTGGTTGCTCTTTTTGACACAGATGGAGTGATGCCTTTGTTGTGGGAGCCTATATATTGTTGTAGTACATCATGTGTTGGGGTATCAGATGGCGACAAGATGTTGGTAATTACTAAAACATTTTCATCATTCTTCCGTTTTGCGAAACTTTGTTGTTATTTTCTTGTCTGCTTTATGATTCTCTTACTGCGTTGATATTTTGCTAAGAACTTATGACAAAGGATTTTAAGCTTTCTGCTCATTGGTGTTGTCTTTTCACGATATATATTTTTACATATGTTGCCTTCAGATTATATAGTAGGAAAGCTGTATGTATATATATTTGCAAGTGTTCCTTCTTTGTCTGGATGCCATACTAAAATTATCCAAGTAATGTGATCATCATACTAGGCCATAATTCAGAGATGACCACGATTTTGCGTTTATGGATTTTGGAATCTAGAAAAGACAGTTTACTGGTTTATAGATAAATAATTTATACCTATAAGTGGATTTTTAACAAAAATATAGAATCTTTTGTCGTACCTGTAAGTGAAACTGTAGCTCCTCCCCTGTCATATACCTAGTAAATTCAAAATTACTTACAAGGATAGAGTGTAAGAATATTCACATGTAAACTAGTGCTTTAGATATGGTATGTATTCCGTCAGCTTAGCTAGTTGAAACTTCAATTGTTTCCTTTTAAATAGTAATTTATTTAGATTCATTACAGTGTGAATCTATGGTTGATTTGGGAATCAACCCTAGATCGACAGATAGAAGAAATGAAGAAGAAGAAGAAGAAGAAGAAGAAGAAGAAGAATAAGAAGAAGAAAGAAGAAACATTGTTATTATCCGAGAAGAAGAAAAGGTTGCGAATACACTAATAACTACCACTATTTATAGGATGAGCTAATGACATGTTTAACTAACTAACTTTCTAACTATTTACAACAATTCCATTATTAACTAACGAACTCCTATTTCTAACCTCCCCTTAAAGCTGGCGGGTACAAAAATATTAAGTACTCCTAGCTTGCCAGTCAATGACTCATGTTGTATTCTGGTGGCCCCTTTGTCAATATGTCTGTTAATTGATCCTTTGAAGTAATATGTTGTGCCCTGACCAGTCCCATCTATATTTTTTCCTTGATAAAATGGAAATCTATTTCAATATGTTTAGTCCTTTCATGATATATTGGATTAGCAGCTATTTGCAAGACTGCTTTGTTGTCACAATACATATCAACTGGCAATTTACAGCTGATCCTAATTCTCTTAACAATCCAACCAACCAGACAGCTTCAGAAACAACACTGGCCATACTCCTGTATTCAGCTTCTGCTGATCTTTTTGATGCTATGTTTTGCTTCTTGGACTTCCATGAAACCAATGATTTACCATACTTGACCAAAAAAACTGATACTGATCTTCTTGTGTTAGGACATGATTGCCAATCTGCATCACAGAACATAGAGATTTTGTCTGACTTCTCACTATTGAACAACACTCCTAGTCATGGTTCCCTTTTTATGTACATAGCAATCGTCATAGCTGCATCCCAATGAGATTTTTTAGGTTGTTGAAGGAACTGACTGAGTGTTTGGGCTGTATATGCTATGTCAGGTTTTGTTAGACTCAAGTACAATAGCTTTCTTATTAATCTTTGATACTGCCTCTTATCTTCAAGGACATTATACATTCATTGCCTGTCAGCTTGTCATACTCTCTATAGTAAGATTCACATTAATTTTAAGAGGTGTCCAAGCTGGTTTGGCATCTCCCAGCCCCAACTCTAATATAATCTCCAAGGCATATTTTCTTTAATTTACTAGAATACCTCTACTCGACTTGCTGAATTCCATTTCCAGAAAAAACTTTAGCTCTCCTAAGTCTTTAATCTTAAATGCTTTGTGCAAGGAATATTTTGTTGTCTGTATCAGTTGTTGATTATTTCCAAAAATTATCATATCATCAACATAAACAAGAATGTCCACTATATCACTTTGATGTTGCTTAATGAACAATGAATTATCAAGCTACTTTGTTTGAAACCTGACTACAATAGAGCTTCTGTCAATTTTTAGATTCCATTGTCTGCTAGCCTGCTTCAACCCACACAGGGATTTAACAAGTCAGCAAACTAGCTGAGATTTACCAACTGTCTCCCCCTGACTTCAAAATCCATGTGGCAGCTCCACATAAACTTCATCATCTAAATCTTTCTGAAAAAAGGCATTGTAGACATCCATCTGTTGGATATGCAAATTCGGCATAGCTTCTAGTGAAAGTACTGTTCGAACAGTAGCAGTCTTAACTAAAGGGGAGAATGTTTCATTATACTCCAGTCCTTCCTTTTGACTATAGCCTTTGGCTACTAGTCTAGCTTTAAGTCTTTCTATCTCTCCATCAACTTTAATATTGACCTTGTATACACATCGACATCCAATGGGAGTCTTCCCTGGAGGCAGACATACCAACTCCCAAGTGTTATTAGCTTGCAATGCTGCTATTTTTGTTTTCATTGCTTCCATCCATTTAGCATCCTTACATGATTCATAAAAGGATGTAGGTTCAGATATTGCTGAAAAGACCCTAAATAGGATTTGTGAGAAGAAGATATTTGATCATATGAGAGATAATCAGCCATATAATGGGGCTTCTTAGCTGGCAAAGGCACTACATAATCTGTCAACCATAATGGTTGCTTAGTCACTCGTCCAAATCTCCTTAAAGGTGTTGAAGTATCTGATGAGTAAATGGCAGGCTCTTCAAAGACTTGTCGTGCCCCCTTTTTCCTAATGGAGATCGGGTTTATGACACTGGTTGGGACAACTAGTTCCTTTTGGGAAAGGGGTTTGCATATTTTCACGAGTCGCCACCTAACGAATTTAACGGTGCGTTAGGGCACCTAAGGGGTTCAATTACAACTATGATACTAACCTGAGATTGGGTAAGGTCTTGAAATTATCCTAGGGGGAAGGTGTTAGGCACCCCTCAGGATCAACAAATGTGGTTCCCGACCAAATGGTTTCGTGAATTTGTACAATTAGCAAATAACAAGTAAAAGGCTCAAATAAGAGGAAATTTAAGTCTTAAGCATGTAGATGTTTAAAAAAATAGTAAAGAATATTAGCCTTTGAAAAGGATTATGAGCTAAGCATATAAAAGGTGTCCTAGGTTTATAATAATATGAAACACATCAATGAAATACCCGGTAATCACTCCGCGAAGAGGGGCTACATGTGGTATTAGCGCACCGGTCATCATATCCATATTCTACCCTTCCCACCCCGTAAGGTTATTAAAAAATGAGTGTTTGTCTCGATCTCTATTGCATGTTGTTACCCGTCCCTTCCTATCAGTATCGGAGGAAAGTAGGACTCCTATCTTAAAGGGAGGTGCTAGGCAGACCCTCATGTTTTAAAGGTAAAATTCTAAGGCGACAAATAACAAACAAGTAGGACTGCTGATAAAGGAAAGCACGAAAAACAGATAAAGGCTCACGTATTCCTCCACACACAGTACACATAAGCAACATGTCTCATACACAACTAAGGTCCATATTAATTCAGAATCCTAAAGCATTGTATTTAGGTGATAACACAAAGGCAAATTTATTGCATAACCCAGAAAGGAAGTCTTAATCAGGCTTTCCTACTGGTTTTAAGCACGCTGACAGTTTAAACATGATCACAAAGACGGTTCTAATTTTTTTTTTTAAGTTAATTACCTAAGGCTTGCCTAGGTGTAGGATAACATGCAACATTTATTCAGGTTCTAGATTGTTTATAGCTAATCATATGCAATTCTAGGTGTTGAAGATGTGCAAGGACTAATTACCAGTTGCTTAGAATAGGGGACTATTCTGTATTTAGACTAAGTGCAGTTAAGTAGATACGATCCTATAGCATGATATCTAATGCATAATAACTTAAACATGATTTCTAAATGCACATAGAATCATAACATTATGCATAGTTTCAGGAATAGCATAGGTGTCAGATTTTTAATTGTTGTTTACCTAAAATAGGATATCTACGTGTATAGCATGATGAGGCATGATTGCAGTTAATTTATCCTAAGATAGTACTTCTAGTGAAGTTTCAGAACATGGGCAGAATCACACAATAGCAACTTATTTTGTTATTTATCCTATAGGCAGGATTTCTAAGCGTAGATGAGATGTTGAATACACATAATCCTAAGTAGCATGATATCTAATGCATGTCATGTTGCACCTAAACATGGCTGCTATTGCGCATAGGGAAAATAAACCTAGAAACATGGTCTCTACCCTTAATTATACTACATCATGCATATCCCAAACCATGTTCACTATCCGACCCCAGATTGTTTACAATTAATTATTACAGACCATTGAATATGAATTACACAACTGAAATAGAATAAAAATAAGAAGTTAACTATAGGGAGCCTACAGAATAGGCTCAAGTCTCCAGGTCCTCCATGCCAGGTATTATTTCACGATCTTCTCATAATCCGGGTGTGTCAGATTTCCCTAAGGACCTCAAGGGCTCCCGGGCGGTGCTCACACCCAGATTTCATAACCAAAATAGAGTAAGTGCAGTGTGAAATGGCCAGCCTCTGTGTGTCAAAGTTCAGAGGGAGATCAAGGGTCCCAAGGCAGTGCTCACACAGAAGGGGCAGGACCTAGACTTCTAAGAGTATATGTGAGAGTGCTTATTATTTTTTAAAAGGTTTAAGTAAGAAAACAGTTTTGAGAAAGGGTAAGTAAGAAAAAAAGTTTTGAAATGGGAAACTTGATTGCAATAGAAGTTCAACATCACACAAAGGACCAGGGATAGTCCAACAATCACAAGTAGGGGTAATGGGATTTGAGGGACAAATACAGAGTATGTAAAGGTAAACATTTAGCAAGCAGAAACACATATAGGCATGCAATCAGAAGCTCCTAAGGGTTCAGAGGATCAGAGGTACAGTAAAGTACCGGATTAGATTAACACCAAACAACTAAGACCATGATTAAATTAATGTACCGGTCATAGGCATGGAGATTCACATAAGAAGCAGGTGCTAAGTATACAGAAACATGCTGGTCATAGACAAGTAAAGCATAAACTTAACAGGCAGAGGGGAGTTCAGGATCCTAGTTACATGTTGAACATCAAAATGATAAGTAAAAGCAAATTAGAAACACTGTGAATTGCAACAACAATAGAAACATGTTGGTTTGAGAACTGAAATCTGAATTAGAACATACCAGTGAAGTCAAGAAAGCAGTAACACAAACAGGAAGTAGGAGATGCACAATAGTTAGCCTTGGCTTACAGCCGGCTAACTTAGAATAGCAGTAACGAGCACATAAAAGAGAGAGAAAGAGAGAGCAGAGAGTTTTTAATTGTGAGAGAGAGAGAGTGTTGAACAGATTAGTTTGTGTCTCCTTTTAAAAATAAGAGGCCGGGGTATATATAGCTTTTAAAATAGTAGTAAATAAGGTGCAGATCAAAGTCAGGCAGCAATTAAAGGAATCAGAATCAATCGGTTTAAATACTTCCTCTAATTAAGGGGTTAACTTTCAAATGGTAAGAACATGTAACCAATAAGGAAGCAAATCAACATATGATTGGAACATAACAAATAAGGAAATATCTCAAAATAGTGTAAGTATAGAGCTGGTAATTAGGCTAGGTTCATAGAGTCATATTTAAGGAAACAAATGTTGAGAATCAATTGATAGCATAATTAACCAAAAATAAGGCAAGAGAATATTTTAAAGATTGAAATCAGTCGTGAATAGAGGATACCAATCACAGGGAATCAGGGATTCCTCTAGAAGGCAATATTATCCAAAGGAAAGTATTGCAACTGAACGGAGCAAACATAGCATGAGCAAGAATAGGCAAAGTAGGGTAAGAGAATCACATAAATCAGGGATTTAAGTTAGAACATAGTAAAATGATTAAAGAAAATAACGGAGTAAACATGATATGAGTAGAGGACACAAAGATCAGAAACCCTAATGAACAAAATATGGTAAAGTCGCAGAAAAGCTCAGAACATTCGTGAGAAACATGTACACATACAGATTAAACGAACAAAATCATCAAACAGACTTAGAATCCTAAGAATAAGGCAAAGCCACTTAGGGTTTCCAACATAGTAAGTCAGATGAAGGAAAAACACAAATAAATCGTGCAAACATGGTAGAAATTATAGAATAATACTTAAAATCAGAAAGAAAATCATTCTTTTTTTCCAGAAAGGTGTTAAGAAACCCTAGCTTGAAGATTAAGAGTCATTTTTAAAGAAAACTCGGAATCTTTAAGGAAAATAGCAAAAATAACTCAGAATACATCCAAATCTGTCATAGATCTAAGGAATCGAGAGCCAACAGTTAGGGCTTTAGTGAGATAACCCAAAAAGAGAGAAAATCGGCTCAGAAACCATAGGATTTGGCCGGAGATGGGAAGATCTTACTCGGACAGGCCAAGGGTGACCTGAGAAGGCATTAACAGTCATGGGGTGAGGTGAACCGCTTCAGGATCTCCTAAGGACCTCCGGATAGTGATACCCGATGTAGGAGGGAGCCATGAAGCTAAGAGGAGTGCGGACCCATGGTTTCCGACAAGAGAGGTAGCCGGAGAAGATGAGCCATCTTCATCGGAGAAGAAGAGATTAGAGAGAGAGTGTGTGTGCGTTAGAGAGATGAGGGACCAGTGAGAATGAGAGGGGTCGGGAGGGGGGGTTAGTTTAGGTTAATTAAGGTAATAAAAATCTGGGCCGGTTATCTAATTTGATCAACGGCTCAGAATGGTTTGGGGTTGGGCTGGGTAGAATTTTATGTCTGGGCTGGGGTGTTTTAATCAGGTGGGTTTGGGTTTAATTGGGGCTATAATTTAAATAAAATGTGGCTAGTTAAAATAATTGATAATCAGAAGAATAAAATTGGTGATTAAGAAATAAAACAAAAATGGTTAATCAGTATTTAAAAATATAAATGACCAATTATTGGATAAAAATAGCATAAAATATATGGTTAGGCTATAATTGCAAAATTATTGCGATTATAGCCAAAAGGTGCCAAATTGACCGATTGTGAAATAATTTGATCATAACAAGACCAAAAATAATGTATCGAGTCAAGAGATGTCCTTGAAATCATTTGTAATGCAATTTATAATTAATTATTAGAGATAAAAAATACTGGATAAATTAGAAAAAATTTATGAAAATATGAAAAAATTATGGAAAAATACCAATTGTTATGGAACTTGATTTTGAAGGTATATATGCAAGTTTAAAAAATAGTTTGAGAAAAAATTGGGTATCAACAAGACTTCATCCTCATTGGGTTGTGTAGGAGGTACAGTACTGTCTTGAGGAACATTAAGCTCTGCACCAGTGTGGGAAGAACCAGGTGAATCATCATGTGGTTCCTGATGGTCAACAGATGAAGTACTAGGAAGATTGGCATTAGTGGGCATAATATGAGATTGTACATTTGCTACTTGTAGATCATCTTCTATAGAAGCCAGGGGCTGCAATGTTTCTTCTATAGAAGTAGGAATGTTAGAATCAATACCTGCAAAATAAGAAGGATGGTTAGGAAAAACACCTTCCTGGCAGGAAGTTGGCAAAACATGCCCTTCAACATCCTTGAAAGGAAAGACTCCTTCTTTGAAAGTGACATCCCTGTTGATAAAGAACTCTTTTTTCTCCAAGTTGTACAAAAAGTTCCCTTTGGTAACATTAGGATACCCCATTAACACTATCCTAACTGCCCTAGCACTGAATTTATCTTGTCTAGGCAGGACACTAGAATAGCACAAACATCCCAAAGTTCTCAAATGAAGCATAGTTGGTCTTTTTCCATGAAATAGCTCATAAGGTGATCTACCCTGTAACACAACTGAAGGTAGTCTATTGATAATATACATAGTTGCAAAAACACAATGTCCCCAAAATCTCATAGAAATATGCCCCTGAAATCAAATAGCCATTTCCACTTCAAGGATGTGTCTATGTTTCCTCTCAGCTACTCCATTTTGTTGAGGAGTGTAGACACATGTTCTTTGATGTACTATTCCTAGCTCTCTCAATAAATTAGTGAAGTTATGATTCACAAACTCAACCCCATTATCTGATCTCACTGTCTTTACCACAGTGCTGAATTGAGTGTGTACCATTTTAAAAAAAAATCTCTCAATACAATGAACACATCACTTTTGAGTTTTAGCAGAAAAATCCAGGTCACACGAGAATAGCCATCCACTATTGTTAGGAAGTACTTATTGCCATCAATAGTAGAAGTGTTATAAGGTTCCCAAACATCAAGATGTAGGAGTTGAAACTTTTCAGCTCTTACTGTCACTAGAATGAAAAGACAGTCTTGTTTGTTTAGCTAAAGGACAAACATCACACTTATCTATTACATTTCTATAATTTTCAATAGGCAATCCAAGAATCTCTCTCATAGCTCCTCCAGAAGCATGTGCTAGCCTTCTATGCCATAGAGAAGCATCAATACCTTTTTCCTGTGCACTTAATCCTTTACTCATTTCTTCTCGTTCATCTGTAGGTAAGAAAAGGTACAATCCATCTTTCTATTTAACAATCCACTTGATCCTCCCACTTGAGAGGTCATGGAACAGGCAAAAATGGGGAAAAAATATGACTGAGCAATGAAGGTCTCTAGTTACCTTAGAAACTGACATGAGATTGTACTGAAAATCAGGTACAAGTAACACATTCTTCACTACTTGCCCCTTAGAAATTACACAATCACCAATGTGTGCTACCCGATTCACTTGACCATAAGGCATATATACCTTCCCACAGCTCCAGGAGTCAAGTATTCTAATATTCTGTAACATGCTTAAGTCTGATATCATATGGTTAGTTGCTCCAGTGCCTATGATCCATTCTTTTCTAGATGTGTTAGTCATAAATTATTGCATCATACCTGCCATGTTAGCCATTGTGTTTTGTGGAACATCTTTGTTCAGCATCATCATGATCTGATTGTATTAATCAGCTGTGAACTATGGTTGTCTAGGAAGCTCACTCATGTGTCCCTTGTCTGTTGCTTCAATCCTTCCTGCACTAGACCCTGCAATATTAGGATTATAATTCTCAACATTCATATTGTAAGCAGTATTAGCATTGGCTCCTGGTCCTCTTTTCTTGTACTTGAAATCAGCAGGGTACCCTACTATTTTGTAACATGTCTCCTTAGTATGTTCCTTCATTTTTCAGAAATCACAATGCAGATTCCAATTCTTCCTTGGTCTATGATTTTGTCCCTGAAAACTTCCTTGAAAATTTCCTCCGTAGTCATGAAAGTTGTGGCCTCTGAACTATCACTCATCATAGACATATTAGAGATAGCTCTTTGGCTTTCTCTCTCAATGATCATTGTATATGATTTACTAATATTAGGAGTAGGATTTGTCATAAGAATCTGACTCCGCGCTTGCTCATAATTCTCATTAAGGCCCATCAAAAACTGCATCAACTTCTGCCTATGCAGATGTTCAACGAACTCCATGTCACGACAAGCTGGAATCATACTCTCATACTCATCCCAAAGTTCCTTGATCTTAGTAAAATACGTTGACACATTGTTAGAACCTTGATGCAGAGTTGCAATCTCCATGTGCAATTGATAAATCCTAGATGCGTTAATCTTATCAAAATGCTCCTTCAAATCTTCCCAGACTCGACATGCATTCTTAGCATATACTACTCCTTTCATTAATTCCTTCGAAACAGATTTCATAATCCATCCCAAAATAATTGCATTACATCTATCATTGATGACCTAAATCCTCTTCGACATCTTCTCTCTTTAGCGTACCGTCAATTAATCCTAATTTGTTCTTACCTAACAGCTAGATTCTCATTACACGGCTCCAAATCGAGTAATTGTCAGATCCTGTCAGCTGAATTGACACAATCAGAGCTCATGTTGTGTCTGAAGGATGCAAATACAATGCATGGTTGTGATCGAGATCTTCGTTCGCCATTGTTGAAGAAAACATAGGTTTTCTCAATTGATCGATCTAACTATTGGATCTGTAATTTTAGTTCACAGTCGTGGCTCAATAGCTCTGATACCATGTGAATCAATGGTTGATTTGGAATCAACCCTAGATCAAAATATAGAAGAAATTAAGAAGAAGAAGAAGAAGAAGAAGAAGAAAGAAGAAACTTTGTTATTATATGAGAAGAAGAAAAGGTTCTGAATACACTGTGTAATAACTACCTCTATTTATAGGATGAGCTAATGACATGTTTAACTAACTAACTTTCTAACTATTAACAATAATGCCATTATTAACTAACTAACTCCTATTTCCACATACAGTAGGTAACACTAGGGTGAGACCTATCCTCTAAGATCATCAAAGTGATGCATTGCATTTGACATGCGTACTTGAGATACATGCATAGCGATACATTTTCTTCTGCTACTCGGTTGTGGTGACATATATGATCTTAAATGTATCTTGACATGTAGGCATATAGATGTACTTTCTTCATTCTATCTGAAAATGAAACATCTTATCTTAGGCATATAGATGTACTTTCCTGTTTCGCAATTTCGGTGAAAGATTTGGATTTTCACTAAGATACTTGAAAAGCATGCCTATTTTCTGGAACTGTGAACGAGCCGAACATTTTATTTATGAGATACTTCTTTTATTACTTGTACTATGTTGTTATGAACTGTTCTAGGATATTGGTATTGGACCCGATCTAGCTCCTCACCACTTTCAACCTAAGGTTAAGTTTGTTACTTACTGAGTACATGGGGTCGGTTGTACTCATACTACACTTCTGCACCTTGCCTGCAGATGCTGGCTGCTGATGTTGCTGTGTCTGATGGGAGCTGGATTTGAAGATGTACCTGTGTTCTGGTTGTAGGTGCCTCTTTTTTATGGTAGCCTTAGAATGTATAAATCTGTTTATGTACTTTTCGAACAAATAATGTATTTAATCTATACCAGCTTCATAAGTCTAATTTTAGAAGCTCATGATTTGTACTATCAGTCATTGGAAAATATATAAGATTCAGTTAATTCCTTTTGTTTAATTGTCTTGTTAATATTATTGGAATTAGATAGTTATTAGTTGTCTTAACTAGCGGGTTGAGTTAGGTGCCATCACGACTAGTGGATATGTGGTTGTGAAAATAGCCTCCAAAAATATAAATTTATTTCAAAAATTTTAAAAAATTTCTCTGCATTTACGATCAAAATTAATTTATATGACTCTTGAAATAGATAAACCACCATATAAAGTGGGACGGAGGGAGTACAAATTAAGCTATAAAATAAGGAAATAGGTAAAAAGTGATTGGGGAATACCGTACTTTCCCGTAATTGTTTATATTATTAAAAGAATATAGTTTGGTTTTTTCTATTT
>MDKI01271309.1:0-28604 GCA_005239505.1 Nicotiana paniculata | reverse complement strand
CCTCAGGTGCATTTCGGATGGGCTTCGGACCATTTCCTTCCATTTTGAACTGCTGTTTCTGGTGTCTGTTGCCCTCTTTCGCGATCGCGTAGCCCAAGCCGCGATAGTGTAGGGTTCTATTTGCCCCGCCCATTTTTCCTTCATCGCGATCGCAGTGATGCTTTCGCGATCGTGATGTGTCCCTGCTGGTCGCCCAAACTTTGTTCTTCGCGTTCGCATTCTTCAGTACGCGATCACATAGCTTCCTGTTCTCCTCCTCCGCGTTCGTGAACTCCTAGTCGCGTTCGCGATGAACAACCTGGGAAGCTTTTCTCTTTCTTCTTCACGATCACAAACCATGTTCCGCGATCGCGATTCATTTAACGTCTAGGCAGAATAAAAGTTTTCCAAAATCGGGGTTTCACAATTTTTAACATATTTTGACCTCTAGAGCTCGGGTTTTAGGGATTATTTGAGGTTTTTTCACACAAATCTAATGGGTAAGTATTCTTCCACTAGAATTAATTATATTTCATGAATTAGTTCTTGTTTCCATCATAAATTGTGTTTTGGGTTGAGGAAGTTGTGAGTTTTGAAAGAAAACTTCAGAAATGAAAATTCATGATTTGAAAGGCCAAATGTTATCGGAATTGGATAAATTTAGTATGGGTGAACTCGTATCGGAATGGTTAATCGGAATTTGTAAAATTTGTCGGGTTCCGAAGTGCGGGCCCGGGAGTCACTTTTGGGTCGATTTTTATAATTTTGTAAAGATTGAAACTTTATTGTTCGGGATAGTTCCTTATACGTTTTATGTGTATTTTGAAGTTGTTTTAGTTGATGTTGAGCCGTACGAAGGTCTTTTCTCCCGAGAAGTCTATTTTTGAGTACCGGGTTGTCGTCTTTGAGGTAAGTATCTTGCCTAACCTTGTGTGGGGAAACTACCCCTTAGGATTGAGTCTTCTTTGTTGATTGTAGTCCGTGTATACGAGGTGACGAGTGCGTACTCGGACTTATTTGTTAATAGATTGGCCTTTTAGGATTCGTAGGTTCTTATGTTACCTGTGTATGAGATGTAATTGTTACGTTTGAATCCTTAGTTGTTAATTTCATCTTTTCCTGCTTAAATTAGAATTACTTGCTTTTGGATTCCTTTGTCGGTTATTGGATCTTAATTGACTTAATTGAATATCTTACCGCTCTTATCTTCATACTATACTTGCTTCCTAAAATTGCCAAATTGACTATACTAGTGTTATCTAGCTTTATAGTTGTTTAGCCGTAGTTAGAATATCCGTTCGTTGGTGTCAAGCATGCCCGTGAGTCTTACATTGTGCTTTATATTATTTTTTCCTTATGTGCTACTTTTACCTAGTTGACATACATTTATGTTGTTGGTGTTTTCTTGATGTTGCCTATTATTGGGCCCTTGTTTGAGCTGAGTTTTATTTCGTAAAGTTAATTGTTGAGGCGAGATTGGTTATAGCTGTTTCCCTTACCAGGATGATGTTCTTTCATTGTTGACTCCCTTTCCGGGATGGTATGATTTCTATTGTTGTTTATACTGTTAATGATACTGTTTGCGTTGTTGACTCCCTTGCCGGAACGTTGTGATTTATGTTCTTATTGTTGATTCCCGGATGTTGTGATTTATGGTTCTTATTGTTGATTCCCCGATGTTGTGATTTATGGTTCTTATTGTTGATTTCCCTTGTTAAATTGTTGTTTATGTTATTTTTGCACGAGGGGACATTCCGTGCCGAGTGTTTGCGAGGTTATGCATGAGGGGACATTCCATGCCGAGTGTTTATTTATTTATTGCACAAGGGGACATTCCGTGCATAGTGTTTGTGAGGTTATGCACGAGGGGACATTCCGTGCCGCGTGTTTATTTATTTATTGCACGAGGGGACATTCCATGTCGAGTGTTTGTGAGGTTATGCACAAGGGACATTCCGTGCCGAATATTGCACGAGGGGACATTCCGTGCCGTATTTATGCATTATTATTTCCGTTGTTCCTGTTTGCTATGTACTGCACTTGTTTTGGTGAGGATGAGAGTAAAAGCACGAAGGGTGATGCCGTGCACTTGTCTTTGCATTTTATTCTGTTGTTCTAAATTTGGATATTCCTACTGATCTCTTACTGCATTTATTGGCAAGATTTGATATTTCTCCTGAATTTCATGGAAATTTCTAAGTTACGGACTGAGTTCCGGTAAATAAATCTTGAGGAGATTTTGATCAATGGATTTTATTGAAAGGTATTATTGAAAAATCAATGGTTTCCAAAATGATTATATTTGAATGACTTTTACATCGAAGGTATATTTGAAAAGCACTAGTCTTGCCTAAAATGATATTTGGAAGTCATTTATTGGGAAAGCATCTTTGGGAAGTTTCGTATTTTGAAAGAAAACTATGTTTTACGTAATTCTCTCTACTAAGTATACTTATATCTACTTTTGGAGAAAGTATGTTTTCAAAGGAAACTCTTCCATACAAAAATGATTTTTATTTGCAAAAGGTTTTTCATATGAACTGTTATTTAAAGATTTCTACCAGTTACGAATTTTAATGGCTAAGGCCCGATGTGAACAAACCGACATGGAGTTGAGTTATTGGTGTCCTCTATTGTATTGTGTTTCCTATCGATTCTGCTTCTTTTGCTGTCCATCTTTCTGTGTATTTTTGTGCTGTTTCGCGATTGATTTCTGTAATTTCCTTCTGCTTTATATTGTCATTGTTGTAAATTATTCCGTGGAGCCTTAGGTAGATGTAACGTTCGGTCATTTCTATATTCATGTTATTTATTTTGTCGACCAATGGTGTTTTGACTAGTCCTTGTCACTACTCCACTGAGGTTAGTCTTGATACTTACTGGGCACCGCTGTGGTGTGCTCATACTACACTTCTGCATATTTTTGTGTGCAGATCCAGTTATATATTGTAGTAGCTGTGTGGATGATTGCCAAGGAGACTCAAGGTAACCTGTTGCTGCCTTCGCAGGCATCAGAGTCACCTTCTTTGTATTTACTATTCATACACTGTTGTATTTATTTCCAAACAGATGTACTTAGAAGTTGTAGAATATTCGTAGAGCTTATGACTTGTTGTAACAGATTTGGGAAAGCTTGTACATTCTGTTGAGATTCTATATCGAGACTGTTAGGTTTCCTTTTATAATTGTTGCTATTCAGTAACTGTTAGGCTTACCTAGTCCCTAAGACTAGGTGTCATCACGATACTCACCGGAGGAATATTTGGATCGTGAAAAATACAACTTGTTTAGTATCATGTTTTAGCAAATGAACTAAATTTAACTTTATCATGCATTAAATAAAATTCACTAGAAAATTAGATAGTGCAGGAGGAAAACTTCAGCAGTTTTGTCCTGAAATTTTTACAAATGAACTAAACAACTTCAGCATCATCTGCTGAAGTTTTTAAGAAATCTTTATGACAAAACTATTGAATCTAGGACAAAACTTTAGCTTATTTAGTGCTGAAGTTTTTACAAATAAACTAAATAACTTCAGCATTTTCTACTGAAGTTTTTGAAAAAGCTTTATGACGAAACTATTGAATCTAGGACAAAACTTCAGCATATTTAGTGCTGAAGTATTAGTAAATGAACTAAAAAACTTCAGCATATTTTGTAGAAGTTTTTGAAAAAGCTCATGACAAAACTTTAGCATGTTTTGATATTTTTTTAACTTGATACTTATCTTTTTTGCATTTACTAGCTATTTTTTGTCTTTTATCACCTACTTCATCTTACATTTAAATTTGTCTGACCATATAGTAAATGTCCCGAAAAGTTACTTTTGCATTTACAAATAATAAATGAAGCATCTTGAATTTGATTATGTGAAAACTTTTCAGGATGAAGTTATTTTTTCACTATAGAAAAACTGTGGACTTATTAGGCTGAAGTTATATTTTTTTTTGCATTTACTACCTACTTATCTTGTTACATTCAATTTCTCTGAATGTAAAACAGTAAAAAAACCAAAAAAATTACTTTTACATTTATAGATATTAAATTGAATAGGTGTGCTTTGGCAATATTAACAATCTCTTCACTTGAAAATTTCATAGTCATCCATAGACTTCTATCATATTTATTTAAATTTATATTCATCCTTAGCCTTTTAGCTTTTCTTAAAGAAACAATGTCTGGTGCAAGCGGAAGTAGGAAGCTTACAATGGATGAAATTATGCAGAAGTGGGAGAGTTTGAAGTCTGATTGGAACAGTAACGTACCAATGGCTAATCTTATGCAGAAGCGGGATCAAATAAAGGCTGATTAGGAGAGAACCATACCATAATTTTTTGCCGACGAATCATTCCAGAACAGGCTTAACCTCGAACATAGTTGTGAAGGTTATTCAACCTCGTTTGACAAGGTTGTATAGTAGTTTGATTGTTTTAAGTTTCCCATCTAGGGCGACTATGCCAAGCTGCATAACAACTTGAAGAGTCTTCCTTCTCTTATGGACAGAGTAATAGTTGAATAAAGTCAGTTGCGTGCTGAATTTAACAAGTTGAAGAGTGATCTCATTGGACTTTGTGGTCTTTTTCCCGAGTATCCTATAGTTATCTCTGATTCCGATGATGATGAGATATTTCGAGAAACTTATGAGTATTGTTCTGATGATGGTGATGATGCTTAGTTTTTGTAATCTTTTTTTTTGTTTTTATTCTAGGTTTTTAAAAAAATGTTTTTTATGATTCTTCTTTTTGTTTTGTCAATGTTTCGATGATGACCGTGTTTTGTTAATGTTTATGTTGTTATATAAATGAAAATCTTTGTTATGTTTTGTGAATAATTTTTTTAAATTTTGAAGGCTGCATTCTGATTTTAATGTAATAACATAGTATGTCAACATAAAACTTCATGCCTTATAAGCTGAAGTTAGCATATAAAAGTTAGAAACTTGAATCTTTTATGCTTAAGTTTTGTCCAGCAGTCTGCAATTTTCGTAATGATTTTTTCCAAACTTTAGAGAGAATATGCTGAAATTATTTAGTTCATTTTCTAAAACTTCAGTCTAAAGATGCTGAAGTTTTGTTTGTACATGTATTTTTCTTGTGTGTATTGTGTGTGCGTGTGTGTGTGTGTGTGTTAAGGATATGTATTTCACTTACAGTTTTTTCTCGCTGAAGTCATTGCGTACTTTTATAAATTGCAATCAAACCTGTAAGCCGCGCAACAAAAATGAGTGGTTTGTACTTCAGCAATACATAAAAGAGTCCAAGAGCTTATTTTTTTTTTATTAAAACAATCACATTTCAAATATATCATACAATAATGAAAGTCTAAATTCATACCGAGGATTATTGAACGTTGGAGTATTTTTCAGCGTGTTTCTTGGAATATGGATGAGATGCTGGAGAAGACAAGAAAGTTATTCTGTTATGCCCAATTTGTTTACATCGACTGCATTTGGTAAACTTCAATGGTACTGATTCAGTCGCATATATATGCCTCTTCTTTTGTATTCTTCCTTGTAAAATCTCTACACCGGGAGGTTTTGTGATCTCAGATTCAACATTTTGTGGAATATTCCATAAATTTTGATCTCCCGCGGTATTCACATGTCCTTCATATGTTTTGAACCATATTTCCTTTGAATACTATTTTGAGCAATAATCAGATTTCTGCAAATTATCTCTTATTAATAGCAGCAATTGCGTGTGGACAGGGCAATTTATCAAGTTGAAATTCCAAGCAATCACAAGTTCTTTTTTTTAAGTCCACAATGAATTCTATTCCTTCACTATTTATTCTAAACAACATTAAATCAAGGTTGAACACCTAATAAGGAATAAAAAAGTAAGAAAAACTATATTAGTGTATTATTGCTTCAAAAAGAAAAAGTATGAAGTTTTTTTTATATGTAAGCAGTAAATCACTGCAGCAGATATAAAAAGCTGAAGTAATTATGCATCTGTTATTTACTTCAGAGAAAACACGCTGAAGTAAATCCCGAAGTTAATAAATATACTCACAAACATTTTGCAATTCAAGTCCATCTTCTTATTCATCTATTCTTTTGCCCATATTGATACTTAGTGAAAATTTTCATTTGCTTTTTTTCTCCATTCGTAAAACCACTCTCTCAACTTTTCTTGGATGAAATCTAACATTCTTAAAATATGCATTTCTCTTGATTTTAGTAACACGAAATTCATTGATTCTATCATGTTTGCTGTCAGCATATCATAACGTCGTCATGGGAACCACGATCAAGCCCATCTCTCTGGCGGCTCTTTCATTATGTAATTGTATGTTTTCTTGTCAACACTTTTGAGCTGGGACATTAACTGATTAAAATCTTCACGTTTGTATGACCTTGCAGCGCTTTGAAAAAGATTTATTACCGTGGCTTTTGCATGTCTTTGCTTTAAATTCTTCTCAAAGTGATAGTGGCAGATACCATGGTGAGTTTCATGATAAACATTTCTAATCGCATTTTCAATCGATTGCTTTCTATCTGACAAGAAAATAAGCTCACGACGGACTGGAATTACTTTTCTCATTTCCTCGAAGAACCAAATGTATGCCTCATTGTTTTCTGAATCTGCTACACCAAAAGATAGAGGAAAGATTTGATTGTTTGCATCCTTTGATAAAATAACAAATATAACGCCACGATATTTTGATTTGAAAAACATTGCATCTACTGTAATAACGGGTCTACAGTAGCACCAACCAGCTATTGATGCCGCAGGAGCAAAGAACATGTAAGCAAATCTGTACAGTGAAACACAAAAAAATAAATCATAAGGTATGAAGTTTTTCAAATAGGAACATTTTGAATTTCAGGATGATGGTTAGTACTGTTTTGCTTACCGATTCTGCTCATCTCTTTTTATGCTAGTGTACGTCACTGGATTTCTATGCACCATCATGTGTAGGTATGAAGGAAGAATCTGGTAGTTCTCTTCCGGTGTTTCCCTTATGCAAGCAATAGCTATTTGAATAGCGCATCATGCCTTGTGATATGCAATGTCAATTCCAAATTTCTTTTTCATTTCATTTTCTACGAAGGCTGGTGTAACATCTATTTTTTTTTGTCTCGAACATGTTCTAAAATTTTTTCACTTATAAAATTTGATGTAGCATGCTTCTGATCTGATTTTCTTGCATCAATAGAGCATTCATGGTTATGATATTTTATCACCCTGAAAAGTGTGAAATTTCTTATTCTAGTAGCACGTACATTCCAACTACATTTCTCAACGATGCATTTCAGCTCGTATCTATTTGAACATGATCTAACAACAATAAATTCAACTTTTTGGTTTATCTCCAAGCTGCAGAAAAATTTAGTCATGTTTTTCTTGTTCTCAAAAATGATCCTACACTTACTTCCTTAGGCAATGCATCGTGACTAAGTATTTTACATGGTGGAGATTCTTTCAGCTTTCTCCTCACTCTTTTTCTTGATTTCTTAGAAGCACTAGAAGTTTCAACAATTTCTTCAATTGTGTATGATGATATCAGTATAAATATTTTCTTCATCTTCGTTGTTGCTTATCATTGCAGAAGGTAACAAAAAACTTTGTTGGATTGTGTGTTAGTTGTCAATTTACATTATTATCTGTCCTTCTTCTTCTTGGTCGTCGAAAAACTGGTATGAATTTATTGTAGCGGTGGGTAATTATTGCAGAATTCTATATTCTGAAGCAGCTGTAATATTAGGAGGTTGTTGCTCGTTGTCTACTTCCATTATTGCTGTCCTAGTTCACGTTGATAATCAACAAATTGTTCTGAATCTATTGTATATGCAAGAGATGATTTGAATGTTACAGATTCTGAAGCACCTATACTGTCAGAAATATGTTGTATTTTTTCGACGACAAAATGGCAATTCTTGTAGGCTGAATCAGTTGTTAGCAAATGTATACAGGTATTGAGTTCTTCATCTGTAGTTACAAGCATACTTTTGATTGTATTTAATTTGATATCAAACCATACCTTTAGTGAATATCTGCTTGAATCAATATTTGTAACTTCACTAATTTTCTTCAGGAAAGTATTGAATGATACTTGTTTATTAAGCAGAACAAGTTTTGTATCATGATCCAAGTATTTCAAATCAAGAGTCCACCTCCCATTGAAATTAATAACAACGCAAATCGAACTCATCCTGCAGAAGCATGTTTAGTGTCAAGTATTAGGAAATTGAACAAAAATATTTAATTATGAAGTTCACAAAAAGTGTAAGCACGTTAAAGCTGAAGTTTGAGCAAATGTACTAGAACATTTCATCTTGTTTATATTGAAGAAAAGCTTATGAAAAATCTGATTAATGCAGGACAAAACTTAAGTATGAACTAAATTTAACTTCGGCATGCAGGAGAAATTACATAGTGCAGGAGGAAAACTTCATCAGGTTTGTCCTGAAATTTTTACGAATGAACTAAACAACTTCAGCAACTTCTGCTGAAGTTTTTGAAAAAGTTTTATGACAATACTATTGAATCCAGGACAAAATTGAGCATATTTAGAGCTGAAGTATTAGCAAATGAATTAAAAATTTCAGCATCTTCTGCTGAAGTATTTGAAAAAGCTTATGACAAAACTATTGAATCCAGGATAAAACTTCAGCATATTTTGGTGCTGAAGTATTTGCAAATGAACTAAAAAACTTCATCATCTTGTGCTGAAGTTTTTGAAAAAGCTCATGACAAAACTATTGAATCCAGGACAAAACTTCAGCATATTTAAGTGCTGAAGTATTTTGCAAATGAACTAAAAAACTTCAGGTTGTCTATGTGTTCTGCATTTAACAATCTTTGAGTATTCGTAGTTTACTTTAGGCGCGATTAATAATAAATCACCGTGATTATAGATATAGTTGCCGTGGCATAGTTATCATACGTAAATTTCAACTCAAGTGCGCGTTCACGCGACTTGGATACAACTTCAAATAATTAAATAAAATAAGTCGTGAATCACGCGTACGTTTCACGTGACGTGATTTGTGATGTGTACAAAAAACGACAAGTGCGCGACAATGTGACTTGTTTAAATTAATTCCATAGTTGTTTAAAATAATTAAAAGCGATATAGAAGCGGTAATGCATAAAAGGTTTTAAACATGTAATAATTCAGATAATTAAGCCAAATATTATTTGTGAAGCGACAGTGCTAAAATCACGAAACTTGGGAGTGCCTCACACCTTCTCTTGGGTTAAAAGAATTCCTTACTTCATCTTCTGTGTTCGTGGACAATAAATAGAGTCAATTTTATCGATTTGGGATTTAAAAATAAACCGGTGACTTAGGACACCATAATAATTATAGTGGCGATTCTACTTAAATAAATAAATCCATTTCGAATAATGTCACTTTAATTGAAAAAAACTCCTTACCTGCGAGAAAAAAGGGAGTGTGACAGCTATGGTGACTCTGTTGGGAAAAGAATCCCAAAACTTGTGATTCGAGGTTTAGAATTCGAGCTTAGAATAACTGTTATACTTGGCTACTTGTGATTGTGTGATATTACTTGTTTGTGCCTAATGTGCTAAATCTCGCTTTTTACCGCTTTGATGTTGCGTGAACTTTATATAACTGTTACGCCACCCTTCTTCTTTCCGAGTCTTCTAAATCATACGGGAAGCGCACGCTATCATGGCTTCTTTTCTGTTAGCATTGTGAACACCTTAATTTTAGAACGAGGATTGGATCAGTTATAAAGCCGAACGTTCTTTTGGTTCCTGGTACCCCCTTCCTCGGCTCGACATGTCTGCTCGGGTAAGTAGGAACATTTGTTTGCATCACGTGCATTTGACTATGTTGACTCAACACAGGGGTTGGCTCCGTTTACGACATGTGTACCCAAATTAAAAGACCATCCAGATGCATTTTTACGTGCTACTTGCGCATTTATTTTTTTCGACTTGCTTGTTGACCAAGTTCTAGAATAGGAAAAGAAAATCGAGAAGAACCAAGAGCGAGAGGTAGGAGAGTGAAAATCCACTCGGTTTATGAAAAATCAGGTATCTAAAAAATCCCGAAACTCTGCCGAAATTTTGCAAAAAATAAAAAAATAGAAAAGTAATTTCTAAACGAGCCAATAATTTTCAAAAGTCTTGTTTTTCTTGTTTTTTCAAAACTGTACGAACTACGTGAATCTAATTCTCACCGAAGGTGAAAAACGTAGGCAACCTTCATTGGGTTCAGCCTCGCCTTTGCAAAAATAATCAACAATATGAAATGTAATAAAATTGTCAAAAATAAATCCACGTGACGCCATTCGTGTCCGAACAACCAGAAATATCCGTCGGGATGCTGAAAGGCCGTTTTTGCAAGAATATCCAGCTATGGTCCTTTTTCTAAATTTTAGTCCAATTGGTAAGCACAACCCTAAAATCTTCCTTTTCTAAGTGCTGAAGGGCTGTATTTGCAAAAGTAGCTGGATTTGTTTTGACTAAGGTTTTGCAAATTAATGTTTTATGGTTAATTGTTTTAAAAAAAACCCAATTTCACTTGTTTTTAACCCAGTCACCCTATTAAACGTGCAGAATTAGCACTATTTAACATTTACCTGTGAGGGTTATGGACCAGGTCCCACTGACACTTCACCTGTGATGGGAAGATTTGGGAAAACAAGGATGAGACCGAGTCAATCAGTACTTGGGGCGCTCACCGAACTATTAAAAATTCAGCCTAGAAGTGATTTGATAGAGGCCTTAGTGTCATTGTGGGATCCAGCCCACAATGTTTTTCACTTCTCGAATTTTGAGCTCACACCTATTCTGGAAGAAATGGCAGGCTATGCCGGGAGTACAGAAAGATTGAGGCACAAGTATCTGGTGTCTCCAAGGACCGTCACTCCCCATAAGTTTCTAGATTTACTGAAAATAAATAGACTAATTAAGACAGATTGTCTGGCGGGTGGAGCTTGCACTCTTCATATTCTATACCAGCGGTGCGAGCATCGAGGGGGAATCAAGAACCCAGAAAGTGGACTCTGCAGTAAAGGTAACCAGTCAATGTGAGAGGTGCATAGATGCTTTGCCTTCATGGTGGCGTTTTTAGGAATTTCGGTGTTTCTAAGGACGGATGGGCACATTGACCTACGTCTAGCCGGAATAGTCCATGTGTTGACTACTCAGACCATAAGCACCCTCGCAACTATGAGAGTATCAGATATTCAGAACATGATCTAACAACAGTGAATTCAACTTTTTGGTTTATCTCCAAGCTGCAGAAAAATTTAGTCATGTTTTTCTTTTTCTCAAAAATTAATCCTACTCTTACTTCCTAAGGAAATGCATCGTGCCTAAGTATTTTACATGGTGGAGATTCTTTCAGCTTTCTCCTCACTCTTTTTCTTAATTTCTTAGAAGCACTAGAAGTTTCAGCAATTTCTTCAATTGTATATGATGTTATCGGTATAAATTCTGTATTTTCTTCATCTTCGTTGTTGCTTATCATTGCAGAAGGTAACAAAAAACTTTGTTGGATTGTGTGTTAGTTGTCAATTTGCATTATTATCTGTCCTTCTTCTTCTTGGTCGTCGACAAACTGGTATGGATTTATTGTAGCGGCAGGTAATTATTGCAGCATTTTATATTCTGAAGCAGCTGTAACGTTAGAAGGTTGTTTCTCGTTGTCTACTTCCATTATTGGTTGTCCTAGTTCACGTTGATAATCAACAAATTATTCTGAATCTATTGTATATGCAAGAGATGGTTTGAATGTTACATATTCTGAAGCACCTATACTGTCAGAAATATGTTGTATTTTTTCGACGACAAAATAGAAATTCGTGTAGGCTGAATCAGTTGTTAGCAAATGTATACAGGTATTGAGTTCTTCATCTGAAGTTACGAGCATTCCTTTGCTTGTATTTAGTTTGATATCAAACCATACCTTTAGTGAATGTCTGCTTGAACCAATATTTGTACCTTCACTAATTTTTTCAGGAAAGTATTGAATGATACTTGTTTATTAAGCAGAACAAGTTTTGTATCATGATCCAAGTATTTGAAATCAAGAGTCCACCTCCCATTGAGAGTAATAACAATAAAAATCAAACTCATCCTGTAGAAGCATGTTTAGTGTCAAGTATTAGGAAATTGAACAAAAATATTTAATTATGAAGTTCATAAAAAAGGTAAGCACGTTAAAGCTGAAGTTTGAGCAAATGTACTAGAACATTTAATCTTGTTTATACTGAAGAAAAGCTCATGAAAAAGCTGATTAATGCAGGACAAAACTTAAGCATGAACTAAAATTAACTTCAGCATGCACGAGAAAATTACATAGTGCAGGAGGAAAACTTCAGCAGGTTTGTCCTGAAGTTTTTACAAATGAACTAAACAACTTCAGCATCTTCTGCTGAAGTTTTTAAAAAAGCTTTATGACAAAACTATTGAATCCAAGACAAAACTTCAACATATTTAGTGTTGAAGTATTAGCAAATGAACTAAAAAACTTCAGCATCTTCTACTGAAGTTTTTGAAAAAGCTTATGACAAAACTATTGAATCCAGGACAAAACTTCAGCATATTTTGGTGCTAAAGTATTTGCAAATGAAATAAAAAACTTCAGCATCTTCTGCTGAAGTTTTTGAAAAACCTCATGACAAAACTATTGAATCCAGGACAAAACTTCAGCATATTTAAGTGCTGAAGTATTTTGCAAATGAACTAAAAAATTTCAGGTTGTCTATGTGTTCTGCATTTAACAATATTCATAAATTTTTAGCTTTCACGTTAAATTATAGCTTGACTTTAGAATTCTAAGTGAAACAAATTTATTCTATATCTTTTATGTTAAGTTTTTGAAGATCCATCAGTGAAAAGTTGATGTTTCGTCCGTCAAACAACTTCATGCAATTCTGATTAAAATATATGGGTTGATTGATTAAAACTTAAAAAGCATGATGAATTCATGAAGATCAATTAGTTTTCAAAAACTAATTTGAATTCTGAAGATGATTTGCAATACTTACAATGTATTTTGTAATTTGAATTCTGAAGATGATTTGAATTTGGAATTTGAATCTGGTTGTGATTATGGCAGATGCGTGAGAAGATCTGAGAGAAGGGCGGAGAGATGGAGGGAGAACCGTAAAGTGGTTTATGTGTGATACATTTTTTATATGTTTCGTCAGGGGTATAATGATCATATTATTATGGATATTTTGTCAACCGAATACCAAATTAATAATTTTTAAAAATAGGGGACAAGTTAAAAGGTGACACAAATATAGTGTTTGACCGAAAATAGCCCGCTACTGTGTGCTGGCCTTTCTAAGAGCTAAATATTTCATACAACCCACTGTGCTCACGTGACCTGATAAAGGCCAATTGCACAATTCGAGTATTATTAGTATTGGCAGTAAATCCATCTAGCAATCTAAATAATCTATTAACATGACTTATCAAATCCATTTCATTACTTCTAGTAATTAAGGATGAGCAAGTATAATGCTTTTGAACTTCCTATACGTCTACTTTACAGACTGTCGTAATGTGTCTTTACCCCTCAATAACATTCCATAATTCTCGGACATTTACATACAATCTCAAATCTAACGAAAAATTAATAATCTTTGACTATTCGTAACTTGTTTTAGGCGCGATTAATAATAATCATTGTGACTATAGGTATAGTTCCTATGACATAGTTATCATACGTAATTTCCAAATAATTAAAATCATACGTTATCATAGCTATAACTTCAAATAATTAAAAATAAAACAAGTCGTGAATCACGTGTACGTTTCACGTGACGTGATTTGTGATGTGTACAAAAAATGATAAGTACGCGACAACGTGACTTGTTTAAATTAATTCCATAATTGTTTAAAATAACTAAAAGCGATATAGAAGCGGTGATGCATAAAAAGTTTTAAACATGTAATAGTTCAGATAATTAAGCCAAATATTATTTGTTAAGCGACAGTGCTAAAATCACAAAACTTGGGAGTGCCTCACACCGTCTCCCGGTTTAACAGAATTCCTTACTCGGTCTTCTGTGTTCGTGGACCATAAATAGAGTCAATTTTATCGATTTGGGATTTAAAAATAAACCGGTGACTTAGGACACCATAATAATTATAGTGGCGATTCTAATTAAATAAATAAACCCATTTCGAATAATGTCACTTTAATTGAAAAAAACTTCTTATCTTCGGGGAAAAAGGGGGTGTGGCAGCTCTGGCGACTCTATTGGGGAAAAGAACCCCAAAACTTGTGGCAGGGTTTAGAATTCGAGCTTAGAATAACTGTTATACTTGGCTACTTGTGATTGTCTGATATTACTTGTTTGTGCCTAATGTGCTAAATCTCGCTTTTTACCGTTTTGATGTTGCGTGAACTGTATATAAAAACTGTTACGCCACCCTTCTTCTTTCCGAGTCTTCTAAATTATCCGGGAGGCGCACACTAGCATGGCTTCTTTTCTGTTAGCAATGTGAGCACCTTAATTTAGAACGAGGATTGGATTAGTTATAAAATCGAACGTTCTTTTGGTTCTCGATGCCCCCCTCCTCGGCTCGAGTTGTCTGCTCGGGTAAGTAGGAAAATTTATTTGCATCACGTGCATTTGACTATGTGGACTCAACACAGGGGTTGGCTCTGTCTACGACATGTGTACTCAAATTAAAAGACCATCCAGATGCATTTTTACGTGCTACTTGCGCATTTGTTTGTTTCGGCTTGCATGTTGACCAGGTTCTAGAATAGGAAAAGAAAATCGAGAAGAACCAAGAGCGAGAGGTAGGAGAGTGAAAATTCACTCGGTTATGAAAAATCAGGTATCTAAAAATCCCGAAACTCTGCAGAAATTTTGAAAAATAAAAAAAATAGAAAATTCATTTCTAAATGAGCCAATAATTTTCAAAAGTCTTGTTTTTCTTGTTTTGTCAAAACTGTACGAACTACGTGAGTCTAATTATCACCGGAGGTGAGATACGTAGGCAACCTTCATTGGGTTCAGACTCGCCTTTGCAAAAGTAATCAAAAATATGAAATGCAGTAAAATTGTCAAAAATAAAGCCAGGTGACGCCATTCTTGTCCAAACAACCAGAAATATCCCGTCAGGATGCTGGAAGGCCGTTTTTGCAAGAATAGCCACCTATGATCATTTTTCTAAATTTAAGGCCAATTAGAAAGCACAACCTAAAATCTTCCTTTGCTAAGTGCTGAAGGGATGTATTTGCAAAAGTAGCCAGATTTGTTTTGACTAAGGTTTTGCAAATTAATGCTTTATGGTCAATTATTTTTACAAAAAACCAATTTCACTTGTTTTTAACTGTAACGACCCGGCTAATCTTGTGTGGTTCATCTTTTATGTGTGGTGTTAGATTGGTTGACTCGGGTTCAGAGTGGTCGTGGTGAGAATTAAGGTACTTAGTCTCTTAAATGAGCTCGATAGTTTGAAAAGTCAACCAGGAATTGACTTATAGGTAAACGACCTTGAAATGTAGATTTTATGGCTCCGATAGCTTTGTTAGGTGATTTGGGACTTAGGAGTGTGTTAAGAATGTAGTTTTGAGGTCCGGTGTAGAATTAGGCTTGAATTGGCGAAAGTTAATTTTTGGCGATTTCCAGTCGGCAGTGGAAAATAGGCTATCGGGGTCGGAATGGAATTCCGGAAATTGGAGCAGGTTCGTAGCGCCATTTTGGATGTGTGTGCAAATTTTCATATCATTCGGACAAGGTTTGGGTAGTTTCGGCATCGTTGGTGAATTTCGGTAGTTTGAATATATTTAGGCTTGAATCATGGGTTGATTTGGTGTTTCCATGTTATTTTGGGTGTCCCGAGAGTTCGACTAAGTCCGAGTGATCATTTATGACTTGTTTGTATTTTTGATAGGGGTCTCGAGGGCCTCGGGTTGAGTTCAGATGGGCGACGGCATGATTTTTGGCATTTTAGAGTTGCTGGTGGGAAACTTTCTGGTGTTTCCGCACCTGCGGATGGGGAACCGCAGGTGCGAGTCCGCAGAAGCAGACAAGGCTCCGCAGATGCGGCAGTTGTCTGGGTCAGCAGGTGCGGAAGTCCATAATTAAGTCATTTTTGCAGGTGCGCACTTGGGACTTCAGGTGCGAGTCCGCAGGTATGAGGAAAGGACCGCATGTGCGATCATCGTTGGGCAGAACCTATAAAAAGAACCCTTAGCGAATTTTGGCCATTCTTTCACCATTGTTATTTGGTTTTGAAGATTTTGAAGGCTTTTGAAGAGGAAAATCGATAGTTCTTCATTGAGGTAAGGATATTGGACTTAAAACTCGTTTATATGTGATTAAAGGTCGGATTAGTGGTGGAACTTTAGGGAAAAATAGTGCTTAAATAGGTAATTAGGGCTTGGGATTTAGAGACCTTAAAATGGGAATTTGAGGGGTAATTTGGACTACGATTTCAGTGTTCTTGGTATGTATAGGCTCATGGGAGGATGAGGATTTTTTTGGTGTAAATTTCATTGATTTTCGAGATGTGGGCTCGGGGGTCAGGTTTAACCAATTTCGGGATTTTTGAGTATTTTTGAAAAGTTTCGATTAGGGTTCGTTCCTTGGCATATTATAATGATATACATATGATTTTTGGTAGATCTGGAGCACTCAGAGGCTGAATTTAGAAGCAAAGGCACTGAGGAATAGTATTTTAGCCGGTTTTGAGGTAAGTAACGTTTCCAAACTTGGTTCTGAGGATTCGAAACCCCGAGCTATATGATTTATGACTATAACTGAGGTGACGCACATGCCAAGTGACGGGTGTGCGGGCGTGCACCGAGTAATTGTGGCCTGGCTTATCCCATGGCACCGCTTAGTAATTATTCCCTGATGATATATGTGCTTCTGTTAATGTGGTAATGTGAACCTGTTAGAAATCATGTTAAGTATAAATGCTAGGCTTCCCACCGAAAATGCTGAGACCCGAGTGGTCGTATATTACTGTCTCATTTGGTGATTATTTGATTTCATATACTCAGTCCTGTTATAGCATATCACTTCATATCTCAGTCTCAGTATTGTTAATTATATGCATACTTATCATTGTTTCGGGCTGATGGATGCATCTGTGATCCATGTGAGTGAGACTGAAAAGTAATGACTGAGTGAGGACGAGAGCCTGTTATTGAGACAATTATGATATCGTACTGCACAGCGCGATACTTAAATTATGCCTTCGTTGGCTTGATATAGCACTTGGGCCACTAGGTCCCCTCCGGAGTCTTTACACCCCCAGTTAGCGCATTGATATTGAGGGATTGATTTTCTCTGGGCATGGATCGTGTCCGAAGTGGATGTTATGTGAGGGATGGATCGTCCCTGGACATGGATCTTGTCCGAGTGTTGTATTCCAGAGATGGACTTTCTCCGTGGGGCTGGATTGGCCCTTTTTCCTCAGTACGAAGTGACTACGGTCACCAATGATTATGTACATTCCGGGATGGACTTTTCCCTGGGCCTGAGAGCCATATACGGTATTAAGTGGACTGCTGTGTGAGGGTTGTGAGCACTATGTGCATATCCACACTAGTATCATACATATAATTTTATGATGGCATGTAGAGTATACTGGCATACTTGGCATATTTACTCATTCTGATAAACTGTTAGCATGTCTAATTTCTGTATACTGTTTATTGCGAATTCTGAGGTTTTGTCTGTCACTACCTCTCAACCCATAGTTTGGGTTCGTTACTTCTGAGTTGGTATACTCACGTTACCCCCTGCATCTTGTGTGCAGATCCAGGTACACCGGGATCGGGTAATGGATATTGAGCAGCTGTCAGAGTTTTCATTGGAGTTGTCGAGGTAGCAGCTGGCAATCGCGACCTCGTCTTCTCTTCCTTATTCCACCTGTTGCACTTATTTTGATACTATGTTGTCTATTTATCCTTTTCTCTATTTTATGATATAGCAGCTCATGACTGAGTGACACGGGATCAGGGGTTGGAGATTTTTAATTTTTGTTTCAAATATTATTTTTAAACTTCAGACTCTTAGTATTATAAATAAATTCGTTTAAAATCGTATTTTTACTGGAAATTAAATTTAGTTTAGAAAAAAAAAAGGCGGCTGGCCTGGTTCCACGACAAGCGCCATCACGACTCCGAAATCGGGTCGTGACAAGATGGTATCAGAGCCCTAGGTTAAATAGGTCTCACCAGTCATGAGCAGGTTTAGTAGAGTTTTGCGGATCGGTTCGGAGATGTTTGTACTTATCTTCGAGAGGCTACATAACCCTTAGGAAAAAAAATCCCACATTATTGAATTCTGTCATGCGACTCTGTTGAATTCTTGAACTAAACTCGTGTTATTTTCATTGTCTCACAGATGGTGAGGACTCGTGCTACCAATCGTGCTGATCAAACATCAGCAGGACCAGCTGGAGGTCGAGTTGTGGTCGAGGCCGTGGCTGAGGGAGGGGTGCAGCCCGCTTAGCAGCCGGGGCAGTACCTGTGGACCCTTCCACTGCTCAGGATCAGGTCCCCGCAGCTGAGATCCCAACGGAACAGGCTCAGGCACCAGCAGTGCCTATTGTGATTCCGGGTCTTCAGGAGACCCTTGCTCAGATTCTGACCGTGTGCACCAACCTGGCAATGGCAGTCACCATGTTTACTACTGCCGCTACTTCTCAGGCCGGGGGAGGCACTCAGACTCCAGCTGTCTGGGCACCTGAGCAGGTTACTCAGGGGCTTCAAACACCGGGGACAGTTCCAGTCTAGCCAGTTGCCCCAACCCAAGATTTTGTGGTCCCAGCTTTGGCAGATGACGATCAACGTAAGTTAGAGAGGTTTAGTAGACTTCAGCCTCCGATTTTTTGTGGTAATGAGGGCGAGGACACCCAGATCTTTTTTGACAATTGTCAAAGGATCCTTCGCACAACAGGGATACTGGAGGCTAGTGGGGTCTCATTTACTACCTTCCAGTTCGCAGGAGATGCACTCGCTTGGTGGGAGGTCTATGAGAGGCATAGACTTGCTGATGCAGCGCCCCTTACCTGGCGTCAGTTCTCCATTCTGTTCCTGGAGAAGTATATACCGTAGTCCCGCAGGGAGGAGCTGCGCAAGGAGTTCGAGTAGTTGCACCACGAGGACATGACCGTGATGCAGTATGAGATGAGGTTCTCCGAGTTGGCCCGTCATGCTATTTGGCTAGTTCCTACGGATAGGGAGAGGATCAGGAGGTTCGTGGATGGCCTTGTCACACCTCCTTTTGCACCGATAAGGGTGGGATTAGGGGAGTTTTTCCAATTTAAGTGACATAATCGAATTTGAGATTATTTATTTAAATTTTTCAGAGTCGCGACCCGAATTTTTTTTACGGTGTTCCGAGACACCATTTGTTTTAATATCCCAAATCGAGGAAATTTTGACTCTATTTAAAAAGTGTACGAACCAAACGACCAGGTAAGGAATTCTGTTAACTCGGGAGAAGGTGTTAGGCACTCCCGAATTCCGTGGTTCTAGCACGGTCACTTAATGATTTATACTTGGCCTAAATTATTTCATTACTGATTTTAATACCTATGTGCAGTATTTTACCGCTTCTTATTATTCAATTGTATTTAAAGAGTTATCTTAAGACGAGTTACGTATACATATACCCGCTTGCTTTGATGCATCAAAAATCATTTCACGCGTACGTGTACACAATTTGTCACGCTTAATTATTTAAGAAAAAAAGGTCCAAAGCCGCGCGAACGCGTACCTTGATTTTATTTTTAAAAAATGTAATTATGTCACGTGAACGTGTACAAAATCACGATGATAAATTAAATTGCGCCTAAAGCAAGTTACAATGTTCATAAGTTATTTAATTTTTTAATACTAACGATATAGAGCTAGCGTGTAGCTCAGAGGAAAAATCCAAAGATAGGCCCAAGTATGATTCACGACACCTCATACTCTTCCTTATGAGACCTTACCAAATCAATCCTATTGATAAGCAACAAATTTGTATCTACTTATTACATAATCAATCATCTATGAATATACCCATTGAAATTAAACTAAGCTATTCATTAACACTACACATCATTGTGTACTTCAGTTTATTAAATCAGATCTAACCTTTGACTATATTAATGATCTCACTTCAATGATGTAAAGTGGCAACACATAGAATACATCATTTTGTAAAACCACGATTTCAGTCAGAATGATCAAACATATTAAATTAGGCAAAAAACCATTAAGTATAGGAAGGACTTGCCTGCAAATACGGAAACAGATCAGTTGGGCGGAGTTATGCTTCTTTTAACGCAGTGTAAACTGCTTCAATAACTCCATATTTACATAGAAATGCATCAACTCATTTTATACAAGACAGATGGTACGCCTCGGACAAACCCCAAAAAGTATGAACCTCAAACCGAAAATACGATGCGACTTTGCATTGAAAACCTCACCGAAACTCAACGGACCTCTAGCTCGCTACCTCGGCGGAGAAAAAGAAAAGAGGCTTTGTTTTTTAATTTGAAAACTAATTCGAGAAAGAGTTGGGTTGTTCTAGGATTTTAGAAAATTATTGTGTTTCAGAGGAGGAGGCGGCTCCGAATTCTTGTCTTCAAGCTAACCAAATACGATAAGGACTTGCTTTAAAATGGAATGAAGTTAATCAAACAAAATGAGGGGAAATTTTGATCAAAATGGCAAGGAGAAGAGGATGTGTTGGATTTGAGCAGAAAATGCATAAAATTAAATGGGATTTTTTGGAATCCGAAACAGAGATCTTTCTTTTGGTTTTTTATTCTTGAAGAAGAAGCAGATGAGCAACGACTCTCTCTTCCTTCAAAATATGTGTGTGGGGCTGTTTTACTCTTGGAATTGGGGGTCGTTGCTAGGGTGTTCTTGAAGAAGATGAAGATGGGGGTGCGTCGTTCCTTCGGAAGAAACTGCAGTGTCAAACTGAGAACCCCCCCTTTTTTTCCACTTTTTCCTTTTATGTTATTTATTGATGTGTGGGTCAATGGTGAGAGGAGTGGTGAAAGTGGAGAAGGGATGTGAAGGAGTAGGGGTGAGGCATGAGTGAAGTGGAGAAGTGGAGAAGAGATGTGAAGGAGTGGGGGTGAGGCATGAGTAAAGTGAGAAAGTGGGGAAGTTGGGTGTATATATATATATATATATATATATATATATATATATATATATATATATATATATATATATATATATATATATATATATATATATATATATATAACGTACTTTTAGATTTAAAGAAAATTATATAAATAAGAAAACCCAATATTTACACTTTAGTTTAAATTATACTAAAAAAAATACTATTATAAGTTACATTTAAATTAGAAGAAACTAGGTGTGCATATATATAAATATTTTTCTATTTACACATAGGAACAAATCTTATATTCTAAGATTGTGAATATTTTTGTAGTTTTTTTTTATTTTCCTTAAATAAAACCTATTCAGAGTAAGATAAAAAATTTAAAATATTAAGATTAGACCTAAAAGAAATATTTACACCAAAATAATATAGAATTTGGGTGTGATAAAAAATTAGTTGTTCACAGGCCTCACTTATCAGCTTCGGATTTTTCTGACCAGGAAGAGAGTATCTGGCGCTTATTTTGAGGAGGTGGTTGACATTGCCAGAGAGATTGAGTCGGTTCGCCGCCAGGAGCGGATCGAGAGGGAGGCCAAGAGGTCTCGAGGCTCTAGGAGTTTTGGTGGGGTTCCTTCAGGGGGGCAGCCTTAGTCCCCCAGAGGCCGACCATTCAGGCAGGCTCAGCCAGGTCGCTCAGGTTATCGTGGTGGATCAGTTGGTCATGATCCTCACAGTTCGCATCAGGTGCACCCATCTTTCAGTGCCCCGCCAGCTCAGAGTTCATCTTGGACACCATATGTTCAGAGTTCATCTATGCCTGGTTCTTCAAGTGGTTATCCTGATGCTAGGCGTTCCCTTAAGTCCCCAGTGCCATTCTTCGAGAGAGGTTGCTTTGAGTGTGGAGATGTGTTCCATATTAAGAGGTTTTGTCCTCGTCTTGCGATAGGTACTTATCAGCAGAGGAGTCAGCCCGCGGTTTCAGACTCAGTAGTTGCATCGCCCGCCCAGGCATCTAGAGGTGGGGGTCAGGCAGGTAGGGGTCTCCCTAGAGGGGGAGGTCGATCCAGTGGTGATCATGCCCGATTTTATGCACTTTTAGTCAGACCTAATGAGATGGCTTCTGATGCCGTGATCCTAGGTATTGTTTCAGTCTGTCACGAGAAGCTTCAGTTCTTATTTGATTCCAGTTTTTCATATTCACATATTCATCATATTTTAGCCCATTCTCTGGATACGCCCCGTGAAATACTTTGTTACATCTCTTCAACTGCTCGCCCTTGTGGGTATGTTGTTGTTACAGACCGCGTGTGTCGGTTATGTGTGGTACATATTGGGGGTATAAAGACCCGGGTGGATGTTCCATTTCTGAGTATGGTCGGTTTCGACGTAGTTTGATCTGATAGATGATAATACTTTTAGGTATGACTTGATGTAGGTGTTTTGCACCGAATCAAATTGTTTGACTATGTAGAGCCATTGTGAGGGTGTTAGTTAGTGGCTATTGGGATTGTCTGTGCTCTGGGATGATCTAGGGGTTAGCCGTCTCTGCTTCAGGGAGCGACGATTCATTGGTTTTAGGCACACATGGTGCGGTTCTGTTGTGGCCTTCTAGAGGAGTTGATTAAGGTAAAGTTGCTGGGTATCATAGAGTTTGGACGTATGAGTTGTGTTCTTTCAGATTCGTGTGATTTGGTTCAGGTATATACGGTGTGTGGAGGCGTGATTCTAATCTTGTAGATGAGTTCTGACGTGGGATTTGGGTTCTAAGGTGTAGGGATTAGGTTAGATATGGTGGAATTCGAATGTGTTGTATTATTAGATCGGTGCGGGGTAGGGTGACGTGGGGTCGCCCCTGGTATGTGCATGGTAAGGTTATTCGACAGTTTGATGGCTTTTGGAATAACTCTTGGCACGTTCAAGGATGAACGTTTGTTTAAGAGGGGGAGAATGGGGGAGAATGTAACGACACAGCCAGTCGTTCCGAGAGTTTAGCCCGTTTCCCCCATTTCTTCTTCATTGCTTGTGTGGTTCATCTTTTTGTGTTGTGTTAGTTTGGTTGATTCGGGTTCAAAGTGGTCGTGGTGAAAATTAAGGCACTTAGTCCCTTAAATGAGCTCGATAGTTGGAAAAGTCAACCGGGAATTGACTTATAGGTAAACAACCTCGGAATGTAGATTTTATGGACCGGATAGCTTCGTTAGGTGATTTTGGACTTAGGAAAGTGTTCGGAATGTAGTTTTGAGCCCCGGTGTAGAATTAGGCTTGAATTGGCGAAAGTTAGTTTTTGGCGATTTCCGGTCGGCAGTGGAAAATAGGCTATCGGGGTCGTAATAGAATTCCGGAAATTGGAGCAGGTTCGTAGTTCCATTCTGGATGTGTGTGCAAATTTTCATATCATTCGGACGAGGTTTGGGTAGTTTCGGCATGATTGGTGAATTTCAGAAGTTTGAATATCTTTAGGCTTGAATCATGGGTTTGATTTGGTGTATCAATGTTATTTTGGGTGCTCTGAGAGTTCGACTAAGTCCGGATGATCATCTATGACATGTTTGTATTTTTGGTAGGGGTCCCGAGGGCTTCCGGTTGAGTTCGAATGGGTGACGGCATGATTTTTGGCATTTTGGAGTTGCTGGTGGGAAACTTTCTGGTGTTTCCACACCTGCGGATGGGGAACCGCAGGTGCGAGCCCGCAGAAGCGGAAAAGGCTCCGCAGATGTGAAAGTTGGCTGGGTCAGCGAAGGTCGCAGGTGCGAGAGTTGGACCGCACCTGCGGAGGATTTGTCGAAGGTGCGGAAGAGGGAGACCTGGCCAAGGAGCACAGGTGCAGAAGCCTGGCCGCGCCTGCGAGCCCGCAGGTGCGAGAAGAGGGCCGCAGGTGCGGAAGTCCAAAGTTAAGTCATTTTCGCAGGTGTGCAATTGGGACCGCAGGTGCAAGTCCGCAGGTGCGGTCATCGCTATGCAGAACCTATAAAAAGAAGCCTTAGCGAATTTTGGCCATTCTTTCACCATTGTTATTCGGGTTTGAAGCTTTTGAAGGATTTTTAAAGAGGGAAATCGATAGTTCTTCATTGAGGTAAGGATTTCGGACTTAAAACTCGTTTATATGTGATTAAAGGTCGGATTAGTGGTGGAACTTTGGGGAAAAACAGTGCTTAAATAGGTAATTAGGGTTTGGGATTTAGATACCTTAAAATGAGCATTTGAGGGGTCATTTGGACTCCGATTTCAGTGTTCTTGGTATGTATTGATTCGTGGGAGGATGAGGATTTTTATGGTGTAAATTTCATCGAGTTCTGAGACGTGGGCCCGGGGGTCGGGTTTGATCAATTTCGGGATATTTGAGTATTTTTGATAAATTTCGATTAGGGTTCGTTCCTTGGCATATTATAATGATATACATCTAATTTTTGGTAGATTTGGAGCACTCGGAGGCCGAATTTAGAGGCAAAGTCACTGCGGAATAGTATTTTAGCCGGTTTTGAGATAAGTAACGTTTCCAAACTTTGTTCTGAGGATTCGAAACCCCGAGCTATATGATTTATGACTATAATTGAGGTGACACACATTCCAAGTGACGTGCGTGCGGGCGTGCACCGAGTAATTGTGACCTGTCTTATCACATGGAACCGCTTAGTGATTATTCCCTGATGATATATGTATTTCTGTTAATGTGGTAATTGTGAACCTGTTAAAAATCATGTTAAGTATAAATGCTAGGCTTCACGCCGAAAATGCTGAGACCCGAGTGGTCGTATATCTCATTTTATGATTATTTGATATCATATACTCAGTCCTGTTATAGCATATCACTTTAGACCCCAGTCTCAATATTGTTAATTATATGTATTCTTATCATTGTTTCGGGCTAATGGATGCATCTGTGATCCATGTGAGTGAGGTTGAAGAGTAATGACTGAGTGAGTCCGAGAGCCTGTTATTGAGACAATTATGAGATCGGACTGCACACCGCAGCGATACTTAAATCATGCCTTCGTTGGCTTGATATAGTGCTTGGGCCACTAGGGCCCCTCCGGAGTCTTTACACCCCGAGTGAGTGCATTGATGTTGAGGGATGGATTTTCCCTGGGCATGATCGTGTCCGAAGTGGATGTTATGTGAGGGATGGATCGTCCCTGGACATGGATCTTTTTCGAGTGTTGTATTCCGGAGATGGACTTTCTCCGTGGGGCTGGATTGGCCCTTTTTTCTCAGTACAGAGTGACTACGGTCACCAATGATTATGTACATTTCAGGATGGACTTTTCTCTGGGCCTGAGAGCCATATACGGTACTGAGTGGACTGCTATGTGAGGGTTGTGAGCACTATGTGCATATCCACACTGGTTTCATACATATAATTTTATGATGGCATGTAGAGTATACTGGCATACTTGGCATATTTACTCATTCCGATAAACTGTTAGCATGTCTAATTTATGTATACCATTTATTGTAAATTCTGAGGTTTTGTCCGTCACTACCTCTCAGCATAGTTTGGGTTCGTTACTTCTGAGTTGGTGTACTCACGTTACCTCCTGCACCTTGTGTGCAGATCTAGGTACACCGAGGCCCGGTAGTGGATATTGAGCAACTGTCAGAGTTTTCATTGGAGTTTTCGAGGTAGCAGCTGGCGATTGCGACCTTGTCTTATCTTCCTTATTCCACCTGTTGCACTTATTTTGAGACTATGTTGTCTATTTTTCCTTTTCTCCATTTTATGATATAGCATCTCATGACTGAGTGACATCAGATCAGGGGTTGGAGATTTTTAATTTTTGTTTCAAATTATTTTTAAACTTCAGACTCTTAGTATTATAAATAAATTCGTTTAAAATCGTATTTTTACTGGAAATTGAATTTAGCTTAGAAAAAAAAGGGCAGCTTTCCTGGTTCCACGACAGGCGCCATCACGACTCCGAAATCGGGTCGTGACATTAACCCAGTCACCCTATTAAATGTGCAGATGAGCACTATTCAACATTTACCTGTGAGGGTTGTCACACCTCCTTTTTCACCGGTGAGGGCAATAAGGGAGGTTTTCCAATTAAAGTGATATTATTCGGTTTTGGGACTTATTATTATTTCAGAGTCGCCACCCGGATTTTTGACGATGCTCCGGGACACCGTTTTGTTTTTAAAATTCCAAACCGAGGAAATTTTGACTCGGTTTTCATTTGTCTGCGACCAGAAATCCGAGTAAGGAATTCTGTTAACCCGGGAGAAGGTGTTAGGCATTCCCGAGTTCCGTGGTTCTAGCACGGTCGCTTAACTATTATTATTTGGCCTAAATTATCTTATTGTTTACGTGTTTTAGCCTATTGTGTATTTATCCCCTTTAATATTTAACCGCTTTTAATATTTATGAATTTATCTTGAAACAAGTCATGATGGCGTGCACTTGCTTGTTTTTGGACACATTGTAACTGCGCCACATGAAATGCACCCGCAATTAAAACATGTGATTTTTATTATTGTTTTGAGTTAGAGTCGGCGATATGAGTTGCCACACCCTAGTGTAGATTACGTAGTCAAGACTATGATCGTGACGGTTTTATAATACCCATTTGAGGCGGTGTTCGATTATTCTCTATGTTTTCTATTTAAAGGAGTGTTTTAGATTTAAGATCAATTAGGATTTATGGATTTATCTTAAACAAGTCACGATGGCGTGCACTTGTTGTTTTTGAGCACACGGCAAACACGTCACATGAAATGCACCCGTGGTTGCTATGTACATTGTATTAATGTTCGGAGTTAAGGGTCGGGGGCATGAGTTGCCACTCCCGAGTGTAGATTATGGTGATTTTGGAATAATATTTGATTCTTTACCAAATTTTCCAAACTAAAGGTATCATTCAACCTAGAGGATTGCCTAAAATGATATTAATTAGCCTAAAGGACAACATATTTTGGCTATGGCCACGTTTTAGCCCTAAATTATTTCAACTCTTTTGGGCCAATCCTAGTTTGGCTATTGAACAAGAAGGGATTTGTGTAATTTGAACTAAACACTACTAGATATAGGTATAAACAGAAACATTGCACTTTGAATGGTAATTAGGAGAAAATTTGCACATTTAATGTTGTTTTCCAGTTATCAGAGGGACATTGTTTGGAAAATCATACTCATATGTATCAAGGAATCACCAGATTAAACACAAGTAAATCACGGGATTTTTGAGGGCGCGAGTTATCAAAAATGAAATTTAAAGTTTGGACAGATTAGCCTTAAAACCAAGATCATACCAATTCTAAATGCTTTTGAATTTGTAATATAGAACTGCTTTGTGGTTTCTTTTTAAGGAAAGATGTAGCGCGAACGGCTTTACCAGTTCAGATTTGGTCGTTTAAAACACAGGTTACTAGGATCGAAATTCATTCGTAAAAATATGCGTACATTGGTTTCAGAAAATTTATAAGATGCGGAATGAACTGAGAGTAATTAAATAATTCCGACTTATATTGAAGACAACTAAAATCGGAAATAGCTGTTTCCAAATCAATAAGTGTTTGTAAATCCTATGCATGCTAATTTCGAACATACACTCCATTTTTTATCTACTGTCATCATGCTACTTTTAGAAAACAGGGACACGAATTGTAAGGTTGACATTACTAAAGCCTTCTTTTCTAAAATCAGTATGATCACTAAATAGAATTAAATGTACAGTCCAGTTTAGGTTACAACATAGAAGAATTACAGCATCATTGCTACTATGCGAATACATTTTTTCAAAAGAGAGGAAAACTAAAATGGCGACTTCAAGCTAGTTGTCTGAATTGAATTCTTCTGAGGACGTACATGCGAGACCTCTTTCATAATCTGTGGAACACCCCAAATAATTGGGTGTGCTATGCATCCACCAGACCAAACAGGACCATGAAAAGAGGTCAAGTTTAAACCTGATGATGCACATGAATGGGTCATACTTTAATCCCATAATTCCAACACAAAACTAAGTCTAAATTTATATGGAGACTTGCTTATTGAGCCTCTTCAGTGACCACGAAAATACAAATAAGAGCATCTTTTAATCTAAAACTATAAGTCCAAAATTTTGCTATTTGGACAGTAGTAACAACAGACCTTCAGACATTTGTAGTATGAGTCATACCATAAAGGAGGTTAGACTCAACCTTGATGTTGTTTTACACCACTTTAACAGAACAGGTTCCTGCCTTTTTTATGGACTGAATCTGACAAAAGGGGTCAGATTCAATTCCATAGAGGTCATCTTTTGTGACTTTCGACTCATACTTTACTATGAATTTGATTTTTCGGCATGTTTTAGAGAATAAATCTAATCATATTAAGGGATTCAGATTCTTTTCCCTAGGAGCCTTTTGATTACCCACTTCTTATCCATAAAGGGTGATTTTCAGCACCCTAAGCTACTGTTTAGGAACTATCAAGGGGGTGAATTTGACTATTACGGAGTCAGATTCATCTACCCTAGTGCTACTACTAACATAATTCTAAATTATATAGAAACTTTGATTATTTAGGAATTTCAGAGGATGAACCTGACCATTTAGAGGTTCAGATTCCTCAACTCTAATGCCTTTTTAACTACAT
>ML345023.1:0-84022 GCA_005239505.1 Nicotiana paniculata | reverse complement strand
AATATTTACATCGAAAATAGTATAGAATTTGGGTGTGGTCAAAAAATAGTTGTTCACAGTTATTGAGGTCAGTCACTTACCAAAGATAGGTTCAGACCATAGCCCTATGCAACTAAAATGTGATATTGAGGTAGCACATGTGAAGAAATCTTTCAAGTTTCTTAACAGAGAACTGGAAGGTAGATTTCCATGCAAATCCATTCACCATGTTCAATCACAAGCTTAAGAAGGTTAAGAAGGCTTTATCAATATGGAGTAGAGCAACCTTTGGTGACATTTTTCAGAAGATAGCCAGTTTGGAGGAAGTAGTAATGGTTCATGAGACAGAATTTGAAGCTAATACTACAAAGATAAATAGAGAAAGGCTACAAAAAGTCCATGCACAATTGATCAAAGTTCTAGCATTAGAGGAGAATTACTGGAGGTAGAAAGCAGGAATGAACTGGTTCAAAGATGGTGATAGAAACACCAAATTCTTTCATGCACAGGTTAGGGGTCAAAGGAAGAGACTGCAACTCAACATGATTCAAAATAATTTGGGAATCTGTTTAGAGGAAGAGGAGGAAATTTCTGAAGAGATTGTGAAATTCTATGATGAGCAGTTCAAAGAAACTACAATACCAACCAATGTTGACATCATAAATCATGTGCCAACGCTGGTTGATAGTGAACAGAATGCAGTTTTGATGAGACAGCCTACAAAAGAAGAAGTCAAAAATGCAGTATTTGGATTGAATTGGTACAGTGCAGGAGGTCCATATGGATTCACAGGCAAGTTTTATCAGTGTTGTTGGGACATAGTTGGAGATGAACTATTTGATATGGTAAGAGAAGTTTTCAAAGGACATGAATATCCTAAATGTGTCACACACATAAATTTGGCCCTGCTCCCAAAGAAAAAAGAGGTGGTTACATTTTCTGATATAATACCAATAAGTCTTATCAATTTCTCCAATAAAGTCATTTCAAGGGTGATTCATGAGAGGCTTGTGGGGTTGTTGCCTAATCTAATATTGGAGGAACAAGATGGCTTTGTCAAGGGGAGGAGCATAGTTGAAAACATTCTTCTTACACAGGAAATTATAATAGACATAAGACTTAGAACCAAGGCTAGACAAATGTTGTCATAAAGCTGGATATGACCAAGGCATACGACAGGGTATCTTGGTTGTTTTTGACAAAAGTGCTTAGAAAGATGGGATTTTCAGAGAGGTTGATTGGCATGGTGTATGGGATAGTTTAAAACAACTGGTACTCAGTTCTGATCACTGGTCAAGCACATGGCTTCCTCAAATATTCAAGGGGAGTTAAACAAGGAGATCAATTGTCTCCTACCTTGTTTATCCTAGCTGCAGAAGCACTGTCGAGGGGCCTAAATGCCTTGCATCTGAATCTATACTTCTGTGGCTTTGGACTTCCCAAGTGGAGTCCAAAGATAAACCACCTAGCATATGTAGATGACACAATCCTATTTTCTTCATCAGATGCTACATCTTTACAACTGATCATGGAGGTACTGTGTAATTATGAGGCTGCATCAGGGCAGCTAGTGAACAAGACAATATCTGCAGTATATTTGCATCATCTCATGGATGAAGAGGTAGGGTATAAATTCGAGAGAATTACTAGAATTAAGAGGCAGGAATATCTAATTATGTACCTAGGCTGCCCCATTTTCTATTCTAGGAGGAAGATGGACCACTACCAAGGATTAATTACCAAGATGATGGACAAGTTACAATCATGGAGGGGGAAGCTATTGTCCAATGGTGGTAGAGCTGTCTTAATAGCTCATGTTCTACAGAGTATGCCAATGCATTTGTTATCAGCAGTTAATCCTCCAAACTATGTGATCAACAGATTGCACAAAATATTTGCCCAGGTTTTTAGAGCAGCTCTATAGGGGGTACTAGCAGGCACTGGGCATCTTGGAATACTTTATGTATGCCAGTGGACGAGAGAGGGATTGGCTTCAGATCCCTTCATGATGTCTCAAAGGCATTGTTCTCTAAACTGTGGTGGAACTATAGAACAAAGCCAAGTCTTTGGAGCTCATTTATGAGTCAAAAGTATTGTAAGAAGCTAAACTCGGTCATAGAGCCATGGAGAGAAGGATCACAAATATGGAGAAAAATGATTGAGTGCAGGGATCTAATTGAGCATCAAATAGTTTGGCATCCAAAAATGGGATCATCTTTATTCTGGTTCATCAATTGGACAGATTTTGGGGGCTTTATACTTCAATGTCCATCAAGATTTTGGGATTGATGAAACAGTGCATAATGTGTATGATTTGGTTGAGGATGGATCATGGAATGTGGATAGGTTTCTTGAGGTACTGCCAGAAGACCTTGCTTTGCACATTGTGGAAAAGATCAAGCCACCCTCAGTTCAAAATGTACTTGATGTGCCATACTGGGTGTTGGAGCCAAGAGGTTTTTTCAATGTAAAGACTGATGGGATTACTTGAGAAGAAGAGATGAACTAAGGGTGGCATTCAGGAAGATTTGGGTGAAGGGGCTTCCATTTAAAATTGCATTCTTCATGTGGATAGTTTGGAAAGGGAAACTGCCATTGGATGACTTCATGAAGAGCATAGGCTATTTGATGGCATCAAAATGCTCATGTTGCATAGAACCAAAAAAGAAACCTTGCAGCACTTATTTTTGAAATCAGATACTGCAAGAATTGTGTGGAAATACTTTCTCACAAGGGCTAGAATTGGATTGCAGGGCCTAACTATGCATCAGGCAATTACTAAGTGTTGGATTGCAGATGTGTGCCACAGACTAAAACCTATTATGCAAGAACTTCCATCATGCATTGTTTGGGAACTTTGGAAGAGAAGGAATAACGTGAAATATCAGGATACAGTATCAACAGGCAGAGTGATCTACCAAGTTTAATCTACAATGCAAGCCTTAGTGAAAGTAAGAAATCCAGAAATATGTATTGTTCCTCACAGATGGCATGATTTAATAACCATGATGGAGAACTACACACCTAGGCTGAAGGTGGACAGAGTGTTATGGGTATTTCCAAGTGAAGGGTGGCTTAAAGTTAACACTGATGGGGCATCAAGAGGGAACCCAGGGAGAAGTGCAATTGGTTATTGTATAAGAGATGAACAAGGTGATATTATTTGGCAGTAGGTAAATAAATTCATGAGACTACAAATACTCTGGTAGAGGCAGTGGATATTGTAGAAGCACTAAAATTCTGTAGATCACAGCAGTATGCACAAGTGAGCATCCAAACAGATTCAATGCTAATGAAGAAAATCATCACTGGTGAGTGGAAACCACCTTGGTGTATAGCTGATGAAGTAGAGGAGATTATGCATCTGATTGAAGGAACCAATTATGTGGTGTCTCGTATATTTAAAGAAGGACATAAGTTGGTTGATCATCTTGCCAACTATGCTCTTGATTTTGGAGACACAGACTGCCAAGAGTTTTGGGAACTTGATTCACGTGGTATGAGAATAGTGAATGAAGACATGTTGCAATGTCCATATCTAAGGGTAAAAGTAGCCAAGAATTGAAGAGAGAAGATATAAGGGGAAGCGGAAGGCAGGAGTATAAGTTTGATCAACATATCCAAATCCTAAGGGAGGAGGATATGCAGATCATTTTTTCCACTAACTTTGTGTTCTTTTTTGCAGGGAAAGTTACAGTAAATATGCCCTATTCATCAAGGAATTTGAAGTGGTGGTATCAGTACCTATTACTCATTCCACTGGAAGGGAATTGGATATGGGCACAAGCATAGTAGCAAGGAGTTTCACAATACAGTGCACCAATTTGCACAACAGTGATAGCACGTGGAGTTTGGAACATGTTTTGGGCTTTTCAAGGTGTTAAGGGATCAGAATCAAATGTCTGGGAGCATAGTGTGGTTACAATAAGAGGAATAAAAAATAAGTCATCAATAAAACCAAAGAAAATCACACACAACGGTGCTCAAAATAGGGTGGTCTCAAAACTGGACTATACTAGAAATAATATGTGCGAGTGTGAAGTTGAATGGCCTATTAACCACAAAGGGTGTGATTCTATGATGTTGTTATATGGTCTAATGAAATTCTTATCAAATGGAAGGACATTACAGCTAGGCAACAGTACAGTATCTGAGAGACTCAAAAATCAGGCAAGAAATAGGAGAAAATTGCTCAGAAAGTTTAAGAGAATTGGGAAGGTCAGTTAGAATCTCAGGAATTTGGAGCATCTATAGTAGAAAAGTTGGTACACTAGATAAAAATGAGGCTCCAAGAAAAAAATATGAAGCGAAGATGACCAGAAAGCATAAGAGAATTGGGCATTATGGACTGATGGCAAGAGAACATTGGAGTGGTACAAAGGTAGGAAGATGTTGATTGATAGGAAAGTTGCCTAGAAAGTCTAATAGAATTGGGCAGTATGGAGTAGGAGATACAGAGAAACAGGAGAGGAAAACACAACACTGACATAAAAAGAAAACAAAGGAGTTGGAAAAAAGGATGAGCAAAAAAATGGTTCATCAACTTCAAATCCAGATGCAGGAGAAGTTGGTGAGTGTTTTTACTAACGAGGTTTTATTTTTTGCAGGAAACGTTACTATACCTATGCCATATCCTTTGAGGACTACCAGTTGGTGGTATTAGCACAATGTGCTCATTCCACTAGTAGGGAATCAAGGATATGCATAAGCAGAGTAGCAAGGAGTTGTGCAAGGAAGTTAGGTGTTAACTTAGATGCCAAAACCTTGAGGTGGAGGCTGTTACAAATGATCATTAACACGTATATCTTTGTACAATCACTTGAGCATAATCGAGACACAATGGATAAAAAACATCATGATTCAATTAAGGGATGTTACAAGCTGTTAACGCCCAGGAAAATATGCTGCACTCAATGTTTGAGGGTGTCTCTTTGGCAATCAAAAGCGGGAGGAAGGAATACATATGGGACTCAGTACCCAAGTTATTTCTCATACATGATACTTCACAAAGGTTGCTAAACAATGAAGGAATTAAATTCAAGCTGGAAATCTCACGAAAGTATTGACACGAAGGGCATGCTCACACATATCATGGAATTTTGGGGCATATTACTAAATGGATTTGCGTGTGAATTTGTCGTACTAATTCATGATGCAGGTACAAAGCTCCTTTCTGCACTGCACATGGAACATTGGAAGCAATGGGAGAGGATTGACTATGATCACAATAAACACGACGGGAGGCAGCAACTAGAGCATTGGCCGTCTGAAATAGGCTATTAGTGCAATCAAATGGTCTAATCTCTCAAGGGCTAGTCGTGCAAGCAGTGTGGCTGGGCAGTACAAATATTATGGACATTCATCATTCATAAGCAGATCCAAGGATTTTATGGGCCATTTTCCATTACTTTAGGCTAGTTTTTAATGTAGTATTAGACAATGTTGTTAATGCTATTAGCATGCCTTTGTGTGGTATCAAGTTCGGGCATGACAAACCCAAACTTGATAATAGGTATTATGTAATTTTATTTCATAAAGTCTTACTATTCGTAAGACTACATGACTCGCTGTTTTATTGCTTTATTATAAATAAAAACTAGCCCTAGGCAATACCTAGTAGATTGATTAAAAAAAACCATAAACCCTAAACCCTGGTTTTTTTAGTAATCCACTAGGCAGTGCCTAGGGCTAGTTTTTATTTATAAATAAAATTAAAAAGAAAATGTCATGAAAGACTAATAGATGTACCAAATAGAAATTGAAAACAACATAGAACCTATTACCAGAATGGAGTGAGAAAGTCAATAATGATAGCACATGGAATCTATAGTAGTTTATATGTCTAAGTACTAGCCCAAGGAGCCCATAAATGTAAATGTCCGACTGCTTGCCAAGAATAGCCACTGCCCAGTTCTTGTCTTCGTAGTCACCTCTAAAGCCTATTATATTGATTTCTATTGCTCTTCCTTTAGATATTTGTAGCAGCTGTTGAAGTAAAGAACACATGTGTTAAGGTTTCTTCTGTAGGGTCGGCACAACACCAACATTTAGAAGGCCTAAAATACCCCAGCCTTCGCATAAAGTCATCTAAGGGCAGCTTAGCTGTCCATAACTTCCACATAAAGAAAGATATTTTGATTGGAATTCCTTTTACCCAAATCTTCTTATAAGCTATCCTAGTATCCTCTCTTCTCCTTAAATACTCCCAAGATTATTTCACTATGAAATGACCCCTAGTTTCAAGCATCCAATATGCGGTGTCCAGAACATTATTTATCACTGGTGGGTTTATATTGTGCACTATATGCAATGCTAATTCTTCAGGTAAAATCTCCATTAGTATTTCAACATTCCACCCTCATTTTTCTACTACTTCATACACATTATGAATATTCCCATCTACTCATAAATGTTGAGGAACAAGAAAGTACAAAGCCTCCAAGCCAGTCCAAATATCGAACCAAAATAATGATGAACCCATGTTTGGATGCTAGTTGATCTGATGCTCTATAGTATCTCTACATTCCAGCAGTTTTCTCCATACATGTGGTCCTTCTCTCCATGGGACAATTATTGCATTGAGTTTCTGACAGTATTTCTGACTCATGAAGGAACTCCATAAACTTGGTTTTGTTTAAAAATTCCACCATAATTTGCAGAATAAAGACCTGGAAACATCATGTGATGATCTGAATCCTATCCCCCTTTCATCACAAAGCATACACAATGTAGTCCATGAAGCCCAATGCCTGTTGTTGCCTCCCACTGAACAACTCCAGAAAAATTGAGCAAAGATCTAATGGAGCTTGTTAATAACACAATTAGTTGGATTAACAGCAGAAAGTAAATGGATTGGCAAACTCTGTAAAACATGTAATATTAACACTTCTCTCCCCCCTATGCTCAACATTTTGCCTTTCCAAGGCTGCAGTTTATCAAGAATCTTTGAGATTAGACCTTGATAATAATCCATTTTCCTTCTTGCATAGAAAATAGGACATCCCATGTAGGTAAAAGGGAATTCCTGCATTCCAATCCCAGTGACCCTCTCCACCTTTCTAATCACTTCTAAATTTGTCAAGTGATGCATATAGATGGCATATTTTGCTTTGTTTACCAACTGCCCCGATGCAACTTCATATGAATGCAACACTTCCAATGCTAGTCTTAATGAAGTTTCATCTGAGGATGAGAAAATGATTATATCATCTGCATAGAAAATATGATTAATTTTGGGGCTCCATTTAGGTAGGCCAAAGCCACAAAAATACAGATTTAAGTGCAAATCATTCAGGCTTCTTGATAATGCCTCAACGGCCATAATAAACGGCGTGGGTGATAAAGGATCACCCTGCTTGACACCCCTCGACGATTTGAAAAAGACCATGAGGTTGTCCATTGACGAGGACAGAATACCAATTGTTGCCCACAATATCATACACCATCCCAATGAAACTTTCACAAAATCCCCTCTTCCTTAGCATTTTAGTCAGAAATAACCATGACAAACGATCATAGGCTTTTGTCATGTCGAGCTTATTCACAACATTTGGTCCAGCCCTTGTTCTAAGCCTAATATCTGTAATTATCTCGTGAGTTAGCAACACATTCTCGACTATGTTACTTCCTTTAACAAAATCAGGTTGTTCTTCTAATATTAGAGTAGGAAGTAATTCCACCAACCTATCATGAATCACTCTCAAGAAAATCTAGTTGATAAAATTACCAAGGCTTATTGGCCTAAAATCACCGACCTTCTTCTTCTTTGGTAATAAGACTAGATTTGTGTGTGTAACACATTTGGGAAGTTTTTGGTCTGAGAAAAATACTAGTACCATATTATGTATATCTTCTTCAATGATATCCCAACACGATTGATAAAATGCACCAGAAAATCCATCTGGTCCAGCTGTTGATTCTACATTAAGCCCAAATATTGCTTTTTTACCTCATCTCGAGTTGGCAGATCGATCAATTTCTCATTATGCTCCCTATTTATCAGCGTAGCTACATGATCAATAATACCAAAGTTAGTTGGAACCACTGTTTCAGTTAATTGATCTTTAAAGAACCGCACTGACTCGCCTGCAATATCCTCTTCTTCCTCTATCCAGCTGCCTGCACTATCCTGTATCCTTCAAATTTGCAGCTTCTTTCTTTGACCTTTTTCCTGAGCATGAAAAAACTTGGTTTCTGTCACCATCCTTAAAACATGTCATCTGTGATTTTTGCCTCCAGAATTCCTCCTCAATTGCAAGATACTCGATCATTTCAGCTTGAACTTTTTGGAGTCTTTCCCTGTTCTCCTGAGTAGGATAAACTTCAAATTGTCTTTCATGTACTAAAACAACTTCCTCTAAGCTTGCTATCTTCTGGAATATATTCCCAAATGTTGCTTTACTCCATGAGGACAGTGCTTTCCTCAATTTTTTCAGTTTGTGATTGAACAAAGTGAAAGGATTTGCACTGAAGTCAGCATTCCAATTCTCTCTTACTACCTCTAAAAATATCTCATTTTTTATCCAAAAGTTAAGAAACCTGAATGATTTCTTAATAGGAGCAGTCTCAATATTACATTTCAAGAGCATTGGACAATGATCAGATCCTATCTTTGATAAATGAGTAATCTCTAACCCTGGGAATGTTTCCTGTAACTCAAAATTGCCTAAACATCTATCGAGCCTTTTGAAAATACAATCGTCCTCTGATCTTCCATTCCACCAGGTGAAGATATTGCCTTTAAAACCCAAGTCTGACAGTTTGCAAATATTGATGCAATGTCTAAAATCATCGACTTCATTGATAAACACTAGCAAGCCACCAAATTTCTCTTCCTCATCCCATATTATATTAAAATCTCCTCCCACGAGCCATGCAATAGTCATGTCAGTATCCATTGCATACAAAGAGTCCCACAACTCAATTCTCTCAATAGCATCACATTTGGCATGGAGTAAAGTCAGTATGAGATCTACATGTGATTCTGTGTTGAACAATTTCAATGTTAACTTTGAGTCATATTGTACATAATTGTTACTTCAAAAACATCATCTATGAAGGCCCATATTTTGTTTGACACATTCACCACAGCTTGAGCCATACTTATCCCCCTTCAATATCTTCCAACCTTATTAGATTGTTGCATTGGCTCATAAATACCAACAAATTCAAAATGGTGTTGCCTATGCATTGTGATCATCTCTCAAATGCTTGCACAGTATTGACTGATCGCACATTCCAAATTATTGCATCCATTATTGATTTTGCGACTTAGTCGGTGTCCTTCTCGTTTGAACTCCAACTGTTGGAGAAGTTGAATCCTCTTTTCTTTGCTTTTTTCTGCCTTTAGCAGATGATCTCACTTTTTCAATATGCCTAGGAGATAAATCTCCATGCTTAGCAATATTGAGGAAGTTTTGAGCAGTCGACTCTTCATCCATATCCTTAGACACATGATCTTTTTGAATTTCCACTTCTTTTACCCCTTCTACTGTCACAATATTTGAGTTCTTAGAAATAGGTATCATAACCTGCTCATTAATCCTTTTCTCACCCTGCAATAGTATTGTTTTCGATGGAACAGTGATTCCAGTAGGCTCTTGATTTATCATCTGCTTCTTTGCATCCTTACCCCTCTCCTTTGTGTTTGAATTATTTGCAACTTCTACCTCCTGGATCTGTGGTATAACCATCACTCCTTTTGAAGCTAAAATTGTGTTGATCATTCCTTTAGTCAGGTTCTGCTCCCCATCAATTTGTTACTGGCAATTGTGATCATCTTCATTGTTTGGTAAACTTTGTTCTTCACTTATTCTTGTAGCTATGTCCTTGCCATTTACACTTTGTTCATCTTCATCATCTACAACACCCCCATTCTCTTCTTCACTTTGCATTCCATTCGGAATTTCTCCTTCCTCTGAATCTTCCTCTATTTGATCAGCCCATAGTCTACCACCTTGCCATTTAACCTTCTCATTGTTTCTAAACTTTTCAAATTCAACATCCTCTATTTGCTCCTTATCGACATTCTTTGCTAGTTCATCATCTACTCTAGTATCCTGGAAAGGCACAACTTGACATGATGTATTTGTAGTATTAACCATATGACCTGTGAATGCTCTTTGAACCCATTGAGCAGTAGTTTCATTGTTATGTTGCCCAGCTGTAATTTGCTCCTTAGCCATTGATTCTGCTCGATCCTTTTGTGCAATTATCCCTGCTGGTGTAGGACTAGCCATAAGTGTAACCGAATTTCCACTTTACCAACTGTAGGATTAAACTTAGGAGCTACAACATTCAAACCTTTGCCATTACCTGCATGATTATTTTTTGGAATGCCTTGACCTTGTTTCCCTCCATTGGCAGGTGAGACCTTATCTAGTTGAATTACTTCCTGAACTTCATCTATGATTGCTAATTGCTCGTCCTACCCAATCATTTGAGCAACATCAGAATTTTCTTTGGTTGGAGTCTAATTTGGCTCCACACTACCAGTATCATTAAAAACTTCATCCATCTCCAATAAGGCAAATTTGTTTCCTACTTGCACCTGTTGCTTTTCATTTTGATTAATTGGGACTATTTCTTTCCCAGTTGTCACACGTATTTCATTTTAGTTAACCACCTTCTTAGCTTGATTATCACTTACCTCTTTCCATTGTTCCTTACCCTTACCAGCCACATTACCTACAACCTTCCCACTCGATAACACCATTAAAGGACCCTGCTGATTCACATTTGCAGAGGTAGTAGCCAACTCCAGTTGTTTTCCAGTTTCATTCCCATCTTTTTGTTCAGTACCTTTTCTCTCCATTAATTTTGGATGTAGCCTCCAACATTCAAGCATATCATGTCCCTGTAACTTGCACTCTTTACAATATTATGGCAAATAATCATACTTAATATTTACTCATTCAGTTCTCACTTCACCCGTTAATTCATTCTCAATATCCATACGTACTTTCTTTGGTAGGTCAGCTAAGAGATCAACTAACACGCGCACAGCTTGGTCTTGTCTTGTTAGTTGTTGCCATGTCGAGATGAAGTGGCTTCCCAACTTCTGAAGCCAGTGAGAATGAACACTCCTTGACGAAAAAAGTTGGCAACAAAATAGGGAAGGAAATCCATGCCATCACCTTTGGTGTGTCTTCTCCAACCTTGAATTTGTGATCGTAAATCAGTGTTCGCAACTGAAATTCATATCCAAAATTTTCCTTAACATAGTAAACACTTTTCGATGTAAAATCGATAAAATCTCGCCATAATGTCATTCATATCAACACATGCCTGTCGCGAAGATATTCCAATATCCACTCACCTTTTATTCCACATTGCATTGGAATAATTCGACGTAGTTCATTAAGCTCAGGCCATCCATATAAAAATTTACAAACTACCCCGTATTGTAAACCTTCTATCACGTTCATTCTCTCAACCTCTGCTTCTGTAAACTTAACACATGGTTTTCCATTAAACACACTTGATCGTTGCAATTGAATAGATTCAACAGAATTGGTTCATTCTTGCATGGCAGCATTCAAAGTCGTTGGTTTCAAAATTTTTGAATAGTCAAGAGGCTGGGCAGTGTTGTTGGTGGTCGTGGGGGCTGGGTGATGGAGGGGGGACATGGGGGGGCTGACCAGCCGTTGGTGGTGGCTGGCTGCAGATCGGTGAGGCCATAGCAGTCTTCGCAATGGAGCAGCAGTGAGTCTTCTCACAATCGTCAATCGCCAATCGCCAGACCTAGAGCTCTCAGCTTGGGGTTTTTTTTTTGTAATCCACTAGAGAGTGCCTAGGGCTAATTTTTATATATAATTAAAAAGAGAACAGAGTAGCATGTGGTCTTACCATAAGTAAGACAGTAAGAGATGTCTACTACATCTATCCTATTATCAAAATTGGGTATTAGATACCCAAAATTGATATTACACCATGATTTGCTAATAATAATAGGAAATAACAAGTATTAGAATTGTATAAAAACTATCCTAATGAGTCTAAGAATTCCAGCAATTTGCCTTTAACGTCCATAACTTCGTGTGAAAGGCCATATTGTTACACTGCCCAGTTCATTTGATGCACGCGTAGCCCCTTATGCTTAGAATCCAGAAATTGCACATATAGTCCTTTTCATTGCACCATTTATGGAATCCATAATAATTGCTGGACGAGTCAAAATAGCCGACTCTGAATTGCACAATTAGCACATCCCAATGCCATTGCTTACCAGTGCTTTGTCGATCATTTGTGCATACCATCCATCTGATTTTTGGTGTTGTTTCCGCCTTGGATCCATCTTGTGATGTTCTATCTTCATGACGTATCAAGACATATTCCCATCTTAGCTCGAATGTTTCCAAAATATGAAGCCCAACTTGTATAGTCGACTGCTCTTTGTACACTCTTACTAATGTGTTGCTTGTATCATTCATCATGCGTGCAAACCTTGACATGCATGTTCCTTCCCCAGCTTTCCCTCCAGTGGATTGAGTACATAGTACTAATAGGTTGGACCAGGAAAAGGTCATGAATACAGTAATATTACCTGTTGTGCATGTTGTCCAGTAGCAAGCTTCTGTGATGAACTTGCCTTTTCTCGTCCACATTTCCAATATGATCCTTGAGTGAGATTGTGATGTACGTGTCCTTTTCAGTACCATATCTGTCCCCCTAATTGTACATGATAAGTATCTTGAGTTATAACAATGCACAATCTCCATGACTCCAGTTGGAGAATGCTGCTTCAATGTATAACGAGAATCCTTATGTCTATATCTAACTCTTGTGACATCCATAGTCATGCCTCTTCCATCCTCAGCTTGACCGCCAGTGGACTGAGTACAGAGTACCAATACCACCACTTGGAAGTTGGGTCAAAGGAATAGCATACATACATTATTGTGTCTTCTATTTTCATATGTGTATTTGTCCATAATGTACATAAGTGAATATGGTTGATGTTGTGTATTTATGTATGCACTTGGTTGATTTACTTCCTGTGTGAATGAGGTGTAAACCTCCACTTGGGCATCTTGACCAAAACCTTCGAATGCTGCTGATTTATCCTGCCAAAAAGCTCTGCTTATGCTGTAAATTCTGGGCAGCAGATTGTCCTTCTNCATATATATCACAAGACTTGTGATAAGAGAAAGCCATTTACGCTCAAATCCATTTCTAAAAGAATAGAGTGAATGAGAAAGATAAGGAATTTGGAACCGCTAAGGAAAGGGGGTCGGAGGGAGTGAAATAGTCTTTTTGGGGATAGAGGGACTTGAACCCTCACGATTTTTAAAGTCGACGGATTTTCCTCTTACTATAAATTTCATTGTTGCCGGTATTGACATGTAGAACGGGACTCTATCTTTATTCTCGTCCGATTAATCAGTTCTTCAAAAGATCTGTCAGACTATGGAGTGAATGATTTGATCAATGAATATTCGATTCTTTCTTCAATGTAGAATCGATTCACACCAACTCTTCTATTTTTTATAGAAAAAATACGGATTCGGGTCATCATTAATCATTTGATATAGTATTCAATACGTATGTATATACGTTTATGTTTCATCATAAGATATGACATAAACACTGAAAATTCACCTGCAAAACAAAAAACAAGATTAGTACAAAACTAGATCAGCATGGCCATCTCCCAAAGGATTAGCCTATACTGATCTTCAGATCCATACGTTTCCTCTGCTTGTTTCACTATGTTGTTGATTTTTCTTAGTCCTAATTGCATGATCCCACATGTCTCTACACAAATATATGCGTGGCTCCCTGTATTTCGTACCAATTTAACAAATAACATTGTACTTTTCACCTCCAGTCTACTCAACTGTACTACATTAACTAACCCTTGCTGTCCAATTCTCTTAGACACTCTGAACAGCATAGCATTTTCTTTTTTATCATGACCATCACCATTATGTGGCTCACTCTTAATATTCAATTGTGATCTACCATTACTCCAATGTGCTTCCTTAACTAAACCTTGCTGCCCAATTCTCTTATACATTCTGGGCTGCTCAATCAACTCCATATTACAAATTTTTTCACTGCTAATAGGAGTGAATGATTTGTTGATCCCTTCCTTTGGCATTGAGGTTTTATTTATTGTTTGATTAAGGCCCCACAATGTACCATATGCTCCGGATTTTGTTAACCAAATACACCATAATACCTGGTAATAGTCGAGCAATCTGTTAATTCCCCTTCCTACTGTACCTATGTTTGTCTTCCAATCCCCCCACTGGACTGAGTATTGAATACTAATACCACCAGATGAGGGTTCTTCAAAGAGTAGAGCATGGTGATAGTACATAGACCAGCAAAAAAAAGAAAACCATGTTAGTGGAAAAATTTCTTACCATGCTCTCCTCCATATGGACTTGAGCATGATAAGTCATTGTACATGCTTTAGATATCCTTCCTTCACCTTTTCCTCCTCCAATATCTAATTCTTTTCCACCTTTACTCTTAAATAAGAACATTGCATCTTATCTTTATTTACTATCCTTCTACCTTGGCTATCTAGATCCAAGAATTCATGACACACAATTGTGCCCACATCAAGAGCATAATTTGCCAGATGGTCTACTAGTCTTTTTCCCTCTCTGGAAATATGTGTTATCTTCACATTACACCCTTCCTTCAGTGTTAATATCTCCTCCAGTTGCCCAACAATCGACCAAGGTGGCTTCCACGATCCAGCAATTATGTTCTTCATTAACAATGAATCTGTTTGAAGCCATATATTCGAATAGTTTTGATTTCTGCACAGCTTCAAAGCCTCCCCTATAGCCACTGCTTCTGCTTCATTGTTTGAACCTTCAGATATCTCCCTTCCTAGTGCATACCTTATGTCTCCAACTTCGTCCCTCAAACAAAAGCCAATAGAACTTCTTCCCGGATTCCCCCAAGAAGCTCCATCTGTGTTAACTTTTATCCACCCCTCCAAAGGGAATTCCCAAATGAGTTTTTCATATTTTAACTTTGGAGTATAGTTTTCCAGCATTAATAACAACTATTGTCACCTGTGAGGCACTTGTAGCCCTAGCTTTCTAACCTTAACCAGTGATTGTAATGTTGTTGAAACTTGGTAGATCACTCGATTAAATGATACTGCCTCACCATACTTAAGGTTGTTCCTTCTCTTCCATAATTCCCACACAATACACGATGGTAGAGCCTGCATAACTGGTTTAATCCTAGGAAGCACCTTAGCAGTCCAGCATTTGACAATTTCTTGATGTAATGACAGTCTAGCTATGTTAATTCCAGCTCTTTGAAGAAAATACCTCCACATTGTAGTAGCAGCTGTTGAATTAAAGAACACATGTGTTAAAGTTTCTTGTTTAGGGTCAACACAACACCAACATTTAGAAGGCATAAAATACCCCAGCCTTCGCATAAAGTCATCTAATGGCAGCTTAGCTTTCCATAAGTTCCACATAAAGAAAGCTATTTTGAATGGAATTCTTACCCAAATCATCGTATTAGTTGTCCTAGTATCCTCTCTTCTCCTTAAATACTCCCAAGTTGATTTCACTGTGAAATGACCCCTAGTTTCAAGCATCCAATATGGGGTGTCCAGAACATGATTCATCACTGGTGGCTTTATATTGTGCACTATATGCAATGCTAATTCTTCAGGTAAAATATCCATTAGTTTTTCAACATTCCACCCTCCTTCTTCTACTACTTCATACACATTATGAATATTCTCATCTACTCCAGAATCTTGAGGAACAAGAAAGTACAAAGCCCTCAAGCCACTCCAATTGTCGAACCAAAATAATGATGATCCCATGTTTGGATGTCAGTTGATCTGATGCTCTATAGTATCTCTGCATTCTAGCATTTTTCTCTATACATGTGATCCTCCTCTCCATGGGACTATTATTGCATTGAGTTTCTTACAATATTTCTGACTCATGACGGAACTCCATAAACTTGGTTTTGTTTGAAAATTCCACCATAATTTGCAGAAAATTCCCCCCTTCATCACAAGTCATACACAATGTAGTCCATGAAGCCGAGTGCCTGTTGTTGCCTTCCACTGAACTATTCTAGAAAATTGAGCAAAATTTTATGGAGCTTGTTAATAACACAGTTAGGTGGATTAACAGCAGAAAGTAAATGGATTGGCATACTCTGTAAAAAATGTGATATTAACACTGCTCTCCCCCTATTCTCAGCATTTTGCCTTTCCAAGACTGCAGTTTATCAAGAACCTTTGAGATTAGACCTTGATAATAATCCATTTTCCTTCTTGCATAGAAAATAGGACATCCCAGGTAGGCAATAGGGAATTCCTGCATTTCAATCCCAGTGACCCTCTCCACCTTTCTAATCACTTCCAAAATCTGTGAAATGATGCTTGTAGATGGCTGATTTTGCTTTGTTTACCAATTGACCCGATGCAAACTTCATATGAATGCAACACTTCCATTACTAGTCTTAATGAAGTTTCATGAGAGGATGAGAAAATTATTGTATCATCTGCATAGGAAAGATGATTAATTTTGGGGCTCCATTTAGGTAGGCGAAAGCCACAAAAATACATATTTAGGTGAAAATCATTCAGGTCTCTTGATAATGCCTCAGCAGCCATGATAAATAGGTGGGTGATAAAGGATCACCTTGCTTGACACCCCTCGACGATTTGAAAAAGACCATGAGGTTGTCCATTGACGAGGACAGAATACCAATTGTTGCCCACAATATCATACACCATCCCAATGAAACTTTCACAAAATCCCCTCTTCCTTAGCATTTTAGTCAGAAATAACCATGACAAACGATCATAGGCTTTTGTCATGTCGAGCTTATTCACAACATTTGGTCCAGCCCTTGTTCTAAGCCTAATATCCGTAATTATCTCGTGAGTTAGCAACACATTCTCGACTATGTTACTTCCTTTAACAAAATCAGGTTGTTCTTCTAATATTAGAGTAGGAAGTAATTCCACCAACCTATCATGAATCACTCTCGAAAAAATCTTGTTGATGAAATTACTAAGGCTTATTGACCTAAAATAAAAAAAAGTACTGACCTCCTTCTTCGTTGGTAATAAGACTAGATCTGTGTGTGTAACACATTTGGAAAGTTGTTGACCTGAGAAAAATCCTAGTACCATATTATGTAGATCTTCTTCAATGATCTCCCAACACGATTGATAAAATGCACTAGAAAATCTATCTGGCCCAGCTGTTGATTCTGCATTAAGCCCAAATACTTCTTTTTTTACCTTATATCGAGTGAGCAGATCGATCATTTTCTTATTATGCTCCCTATTTATTAGCGTAGGCACATGATCAATAATACCAAAGTTAGTTGGAAGCATTGTTTCAGTGAATTGATCTTTAAAGGACTGCACTGCCACGCCTGTGATATCCTCTTCTTCCTCTATCCAGCTGCCTGCACTGTCCTGTATCCTTCTAATTTGCAGCTTCTTTCTTCGACCTTTTAACTTATCATGAAAAAACTTGGTGTTTTTATCGCCATCCTTATACCATGCCATCCCTGATTTTTGCCTCCAGATTCCTCCTCAATTGCAAGATACCACTAGGCATGATACCTAGTGGCTAATATATAAATATTAATCAAAAATTGGGTCCAAAGCTTACAAGATGTCCAAAAATACATATAAAATGAACGTAACTGCTAGCTACTTGAAATCTAACTTCTAAAAGAGATGCAAGCAAACTCCTCCAAATGTTGTATCCATAAAAGCTCTTCCATATCAAATTGTGCAATGAATGTGTCAACTGCTTCCATATCAAGAAACTTATTGTATTAACACCTTCAGAATGAGTGTGTAAACATACTAGTACCACTGAAAAATGATAACACAATAACAAAATATGATGCATCAATGACATGGGAAGCGGTGATTCTTTATTGTTCAATATCCAAGCTGTAATCTCAACCTCATGTAGAAGTGTTAGTCTAGTAGTTACCCTATTGTTCATGCACAACTGGAAATATGCCTTTGTGTGATACACAATCAATGCAGGCAGATCCACTTTAGGCTTCATACTTAACATTTGAATCAATGAATCTTGTAAGCTTCCTCCTACCAGAACCTTAGCTATATATAACCTTCTGTTCCTTGCTGAATGACTCCCAGAATGAGCATGGAACCATACTAATACCACTGGGAAATCGTTCAACAATTTCAAGAAATAAGAGAAGATATGTTTAGGCAGTACATACTTAGAAGTCTACATTAGTCTGGTTCCTTTTTCTTGGCAATCCTAACTCTAAGGTTACGTATTTCAGATTTGTCCATGCTGATCAAGGTTTTTACTTCAGATGGCAATTCCTGAAAAGAGTTGAATGTGATTGTACTTGAAAAAGAGAAAACAAGCTAAAAAATCAGCAATTGTGTTTCCCTCCCTTAGAACATGCTGAAAGAGCACATTATATGTACTCTTTATCTCCTTGATCTTCCTCACTTCTGCCCCTATACACCATGGTGTTTTCCATTCATCATCAATGATCTTCCTTATCACAAGAGAATCAGTCTCCATAATCAAAGAGTGAAGCTGCCTATCCACACAGTATGCCAATCCTTCAACAATAGCCTTTGCTTCAGCTACAATATTAGTTGCCTCACCTATCTCCCTAGCCTTAGCAATTAACAATTTCCCTTCATGATCTGTAACACAAAAACCATAAGAACTAGGGCCCGGATTTCCCCTTGATGCTCCATCTGTATTGCACTTGAACCACCCTTCATATGGAAGTTTCCATGTTATTCTTTTAGTGATTACATATGGCTTGTAGTTTTAAAAAATAATTGATCATCTCTAGCCACAGTAAAGGGATTCTAGGCAGCCAAGGGTACCTCATCTTTGCTAAGTAATACAAAGTCTTATTAACCTCATGAATCACCCTACTACAAGACACTGCCCCCCATGCTTCATTGTATTCCTTCTCTTCCAAAGCTCCCAAAGTATCACTGCAGGAGCAGCCTGAAACAAAGGTTTAAGTTTAGGACAACACCTTGACTTCCACCATTCTCTTATAATTTGATGTACCTGTACCAAATTGATCACCAAACCTGCTGCTTGTGTAAAAGTCTTTCACACCGTTTTTGTAGTATCACTTTTCAAGAAAAAATGTTGGAAGGAGTCTTCTTGTGGTGACAAGAAGCACCAATATTTAGACACTACCATGTAACCCCCTCTCCTCCACAGATCATTGGTAGGAACTTTCTCTTTCCAAACTCTCCATAATAAGAAGGAGATTTTGAAAGGTAATCCCTTAGTCCACAACTTAGCAAGCTCAGGATTTCTTGGCTCCCTATGCCCCAAAATTCTCCATGCACTACTAACAGTAAACTTACCAAAAGTTGTAGGCATCCACCTTGGAGTGTCCCATTATTCATCTCTATTATCAAAGTGAACTTCACGTCTAATATGATCTGCAATGTCATGTGGGAAATTTTGATCCATAAGTGTATCATTCCATTGATCATCATCTCTCAAATCAGCTACTTCTTGCAAGTCTTCATTTATAGGGAATTTTGGAAGCAGTACATGATATAGAGCCCCTAAGCTAGTCCAGTTTTCATGCCACACATTAGTATACCCCTATTCATTTCTCATAAGATTTCATGCTCCACTTATTCTCTTGCCTCTAACATTTTTCTCATGTGATCTTTCCCTAAATTGAACCACAGTAGGTAATTCTTTCTTACAATACTTATTCCACATGTAGTTGGACCACAAGGATTTGGTAGTTCTAAATCTTCACCACAACTTTGCAAATAGGGCCTTTGAAACATCACTCAATGATCTAAACCCTACTTCTCCCTCCTCCTTAGGAAGACATAGGTTTTGCCACTTTGTCTAGTGCCTGCTCCTCCCTTCTTCCTTATTGCTCCAGAAAAATCTTGCAAATGCTTTATGAATATTCTCTATGACATTTTCAGGTGGATCAAGGAATGATAGGATGTGTGTAGGCATACTTTGTAATACACTTGAAATCAAAGTAGCCTTTCCCCCATATGATAGCAACTTCCCCTTCCAAGAGTGTAACTTAGCCTTCACTTTCTGAATCAAATCATATTAATAATTCTTCCTTCTTCTTGTATAAAATATTGGACATCCAAGGTAGGTAAATGGGAAAATTCCTTTAGAGAAAGCAATGATATTGCAACTGCATTCACCAAGTCTCCAGCCATTTTAGAGTGCATATAGTATGAGCTCTTTTCCTTATTAATAAACTGCCCAGAAGTGTGCTCATACTGTGCCAAAACATATTTTATCTTTTGTAGGAAATAAGGATCACCAGATGCAAAGATGATAGTATCATCTGCATCAGCAAGGTGATTCAATGGATCAGTCCACTTTGGCGTTCCAAAACCCTTAAACTGCCTATCTTCAAATAATTTATTCAAAGATCTTGACAAGACTTCTGCTGAAAGAATGAACAAGGCTGGTGAAAGGGGATCCCTTTGCTTCACACCCCTTGTTGAGTGAAAAAATCAAGTAGCTTGATTAACCATGACTGAATACCAGTTGTTTGCAATTAGATTCCAAACCATGTTGATGAAACATTCTGCATACCCCATCTTCCTTATCACATGCATCAAATATTTCCAAGACACCCTATAATATGCCTTGGCCATATCTAGCTTCATCACAATATTGGCAGGCTTGCCTCTCAGTCTTATTCAGTGACAATCTCTTGAGTTAACAAAATGTTCTCAAAGATACTCTTTCCCTTTAAAAAACTAGATTGGTTTGAAGAGATCAAAGAAGGCAATATCTTTTCAAGTCTATCATGAACCACCCTTCAGAACACCTTATTAATAAAGTTACTCAAGCTAATAGGTCTAATATCAGAGAAAGTTTGGACTTTAGGATTTTTAGGCAGTAACACAAAGTTAGTGTGTGTTATAGACTTGGGCAAAGGACTGCCCTCATAGAACACAACCAATAGCCTATGAATGTCTTCTCCCACAATATCCCAGCATGCTTGAAAGAACAAGCCAGAAAAACCATCTATACCACTTGCACTTTCACTACTCAATGCAAAACAGCAACTTTCACCTCCTCTATAGTAGGCAATCTACATAATTCAATATTCTGCTCCCTTGTCACCATTGTAGGCACATTATTTAGTAGATCAAAGCTTACAGGGTCCTCCTCCTTAGTAAATTTCTTTTGGAAAAACTCAATTGCAGCATTTGATAACATTTCTTGAGTTTCAATCCATGCACCATCACTATTTTGGATCCTTTTCAACTGTAATTTTGCCTCTTTCGATTGACACAATTATGAAAGAATTTTGTGTTCCTGTCTCCTTCCTCAAACCAATTCATACCTGCCTTTTGCTTCCAGTATTGCTCCTCAATGCTCAAGTACCTCTTCTACTCAACTTGTGCTTGTTGAAGAACAATCCTATTCTCTACTGAAGGATCCTCTTCAAACAACATCTCATTTATTCTCACCACATCTTCCCTGATAGCTAGCTGCTTGAATATATCCCCACAGGTTAGTTTACTCTATTTGGAAAGAGCAATCTTTACCCTCTTTAATTTCTACTTGAACATCAAGAATGGATCACCTATAAAGTCAGCCATCCAATTCTGCCTCACCACTTCTAGAAAAGTTTCATGTTTTGCCCAAAAATTCAAAAACTTGAATGGTTTTACAAACTTCATAGCCTCCTCACCACAACTCATCAAGAGTGGACCGTGATTTGAGCATGTTATAATGAGATGCTCCACTTCTATAGTAGGAAACAATGATTGAAAAGGAAAGTTCACAAAGATTCTGTCTAGTCTTTGTCGCGCCCCCTTTTTCCTCGCAAAGTCCGGGTTTCGACATTTTGGGACAACTCCCTTCCTTTTGAGATGGGGTATGGGATTTGAAGAGTCTCTACCTAACGGATTAAGGTGCGTTAGGGCACCTAAAGAAAATAACTCATAAACCGGTTTACATCACCAGAGATTGGGTAAGGACTCAAAATTACCTTGAGGGGAAGGTGTTAGGCACCCCTCGAGGTCCACAATGGTGGGTCTCGGCAAAACTTAATTTAACTGTATTAGTCCTTAAAGGAAAATAAAACAGTTTAAAAATAAATAGAGATTACTTTAAAACGGAAATTAAAGGGGTCTTAGGATTATTAGCCTATAGGATCACTTATATGCAATATTCGATAACCTTCCTCAAATAGAGGTGTTACGCGTAGCATTAGCGCACAGGTCATCATCTCCTTTACTACCCAGTTACCCTCCCCTTTTCAATTATTACCTAAGCGTTCTAATAACATCCAGTACGTACTTTATGCGTGCATTACCCGTCCCTTACCTATGGCCCTGGAGGTATTTAGGACCTCTATTTAAGGTGGTTCTAGACTCACCTGTGTTGATTAAAAGGAGAAAACTAAGCGACAAACAAAATTCAAGTAGGACTGTCACATTAGGAACAATTAAGGGGGCTCATGTTTACCTCCACAAATAGACAAACAAATGCACGCTACTCAGACAAGCAATTTTTAATGATTTAGGATCCTATAGGCAGGATATCCAAATGAGCATAACAGAATATACTGCAGTTTTATTAAAGCAAGGCAGTGAGTACCTATCAGTTTGCCTACTGATTTTTTATCACTTACTGAATCTGGGCACGTTTACTAGCACTCAAACAAACACAGTTTTAAAACTCAGGATTTTAATTATCCTACAAGTTTTCCTAAGTGATAACCGAGTAGAATACTATAGACATGGTATCTAAGAGTTAATCAGACCATAATTTATAAGCCAGTGATTGATTTTAACAGGCAGATTTCATCTTTTTAGATCCTATAGGCATGCTTTCTATATGCTGAAACTGATTACAAGCATTATTTCCTATAGACATGATATCTAAACACAGAAACTGTTTTTTACACTTACTTCCTATAGGAATGATGTCTAAGTGTTGAAACTGTTTTTACACTTATTTCCTATGGGCATGATATCTAAGCGAGTAAAGGCGTTAATCAGTTACCAAGCAAGTTCAACAAGGAATATCCTAGAAAAATGATTTCTAATGCACACACGGGGATTTTGAAACATGATTATTGATGCATAATTCATAAACGACATAGAAGCAGGATTTCTAGGAGACACAGTGAGAAAACTCAGGATAATGAGATAAACCCTATAGGCATGGTTTAATGCACATAAGGAATCACTGCAACAGCCAATAAGCATGATTTCAACCCGAATATGATAAAAGATATATAAAAAAATCCCTCCCCAGCTTTTACTAATAACCCCATATCTGTTTTTACAAGGATTATTACAATATTACAGACCAATATGAATGAATTACATGATAAAATCACTATACTATAGGGAGCCTTGGCAGGCCCAAAGTCAACCTGTAAGTCAGGCCTTCAATCAAATCTGGAGTACACCAGTAGTCCATAATACATCAAAGGGGCTTCTGGTGTGTCAAAGTTCCAGACTCCGGGAAATGCTAACACCAGAACCTTTTCAAAGAAACAGTTTTTGTAAACAAGTTTGGAAGGCCAAACACAATGTGTCAGAGCTCGGAGAAGTCTCATGGACTCCTAGGNGGGGGGGGGGGGGGGGGAAGGAACCTAGATATCTATGAGTAGGAGTAGAAAATAGTATATAAAAGTAGGAGATAGTTTTTTAGAAAAATAGTTTGGACTTAGAGGTGAACAGATTACAAGATTACAAAAACTACAAGCAAGACAGAACCACATTTTGCAGGTTTCGTTCCAGCATGAATTCCAGTAGTTAGACAACAAACAGAACAAGGTTTCACATTGCATAAATTGGCTTAGTTGATTAAATATTACTAGGTGGGATCAGAACAACATGCTGAAATTAAGAGTAAACAGCCAGAAAAACACATAGTGCAGAGTTGAGTGATAGAAACTAAAGCATGCTCGTTCAGAATCAGATAAATAAGTATCACAGATCAAATAGAAACATGCCGAAGTTAAATGGCTAATCAGACAGTCATACCGAGAAAGTAGAAGGAATTTAAAGCATATTAGTACAGGAATCATGAATTTAATAGGAACATTTTAAGGTAAAAAAACACATAAACAGGGCAGGAATTGAAGCATGCTAGTTGAGAAACAAGTAGACAAGTGTCATGGATCAAACTGGAATATACTAACCATACTAACATATAAGACAAGACAAGTTAACAGGAATTATGCCATGCTAAGCAAGAGCAATAAACAGGAAGGACATAGGTTCAACCACATAGCATATTGAATAGAGTATGATAATAGAAATAGGAGCATACCAGTTAAGAAATAGTGAACCGGAAGATGAAAGCAAATAGAATCTAAGGGTCTAGCTTTGGCTTTCAGCCGGCTAGACGGAGCAGCAGATAGAAGTAACAGAAAGACTACAATTGAGAGGGTGTGAGAATAAGAGTTTGTGTGAGTGTGTTTCTGTGTTTTTCTATGTGTGTTCGTGTGTGAAAGAAATCAGAATAGGGGTTAATATAGTACTTAGCAGAGAAGACCAATAAGGCAGAGAAAATCAGAGTTCACAATTAAGACAAGCAAATAAAATCAACCAATTAATTAGGGGCTAAACTCAATCAAATAATTCAACAGAATCCGGAAAACACCCCTTAAAATAGGGAGAATCAATTAATAGCCAAATTAGAGGTTAAATAAGGCAAGAAATAAGTCAGAGGCTATTTATAGGTCAGTTAGAATAAATAAGAACCCAGAACTCAGGTCCACAGCGTAATTAAGGAAAGTACTACCAACTATGAATCAAAAATCAGGAAAAAATAAATAAAATAGCTGAGAAATACCAATTTCAGTAGAGAATATAGTTTCAAACCCTAATTAGTCAAATAAAATAAATCAATCTCCTTTTATTGACATAACTAAAGGATAACAGTAAATACTGAAACAATCAGTGAAATAAGCAGAAATCGTAGGGATTAGAACATAGATATGAAGACCAGTCAAGCAAACAAAGAGAAAAGGAATTAAACACTCGAACTCTTTTAGAAAATTTTTGCAGAAACGCAAAGAGACGAAACCCTAGTTTTAGAGAAATACTAAAATCGGTTAATAGTAGGAAAAACATAAGGTTTTTAAAGAGAAACATCAACTAAACTTAAAATCATCTCATATCTACAAGGATCTGAAAGACTCGAGTAGCAAGAGACTAGGGTTTTAAAAATGACAGAGGTGAGAAGAAAATCTGATTTGGAACCATAGGTTTAAGCCATAAACGTGAAGATAATAGTACTTACAAACATGGAGATGAACCCAGGCAGGTTCATCGAGAAAACAAATGAAAGGTTTTCGACCAATTATGGGTTGAATCTCTTCGAGATTCCTTCAACCAACAACAAAATCGAACAACCAGTGAAGATAGGAGGCCGACTCGGGCCTAAAATCAAAGGGAAACCCTATAGGTTGAAGGGTATTCGGTGACGGAAGCTAGGGTTAGGGGAGAGTTTGAGAGAGAAGAGAGGAGGAGGGATTCAAGGGCGGAGGGGTTGAAGAAATGACTAGGGTTAGGGGTCATTTGGTGTAATTAAAAAAAGAAAATGATCCTGGACTATTGATCTTTTGAGATCAACTGCCAGGATTTGATCTGATGGGTTGGGCGGGTTTTATAATTAGGTCAGGGCATCGGGCTACGATATTAATTGGGATGAGGGTAATAATTTGGTCTAAGGTCCTAAATTAAAATAAATTAAAAGAGGCTATTTGTTAAATACCCAATTAATGTGATAAAATAATTTATAAAAATAGCTAATAAAATGATAAAAATGCTATTTATGCCTAAAAATGATTTAAAATGATTACCTAATATTATAAAAATGTAAAAGGTTATTTTCTTGTGAAATAAGGTAATTATGCACTTGTGGGCTATTATTACAAAGTTATGCAATTATAACCCTAAAATGTGAATGTGGCTATTCATGAAATAATAAAAGCTTAGATAAATATAAGTGATAAAATTAAGCAATAAAAATTATCATAAAAACATTTGTGATGCAATTAGTAATTATTTATATAATAACATACTGGGATAAATTAATCAAAAAATCCTTTAAAAATGCAGAAATTATGGAAAAATATTAATGATGCTTATGCATTGTTTTGAAGATATATATGTATTTTGAAAATAAAATAGGGAAAAATTGGGTATCAATGGCTTCCTCTCTTTACCCGGGAAGGATGAAAGAGTTATCGGGTAAAGATATGATAGCCAATTTTGACCGAGTAGGGTGATTCGAGAGACATACGTCGCACTCTGGTTTTCGAGCTTCCTACATATCCCTAGTTTTATAGGAATCAGGTCGTGTGTAGTTCTGGATTCACCAGCGAAATATACTGATGAAGTTATCACAAGAGCTGACATAATGTTTTGAATAGGTGAAATGGTTACGATGAGCGGTCAGGCTTCAAATAGTGTGAAAGAAATGGAACGAGATTGCTCCCGTTAGGGTAATGGTTGCTCATCGGGTTACCTGCAAATAAAAGACGCACTACAAGCATATATCTTTGCATAAATTTAAACGTGATGCAAATTCCCTTTAGACCATGAGGATTGTCTTTGGACGGTTGAGGATGACGTCTTTAGACCATGATGTCCCGGTCCATGAATTGAGCGATAAGGGATTCGCGGGCCATGAAATGATGTTCTCGGGCCATGAAAATGGTGTCTCCGAACCATGATGCCTTTGAATAATGATATGCAAGTTTGAGAGATCCTCAGGCCATGACATGGTGTCTTCAAGCTATGAGGATGGTGCCTTCAGACTATGACGCCTTCGAACAAGCTGGCGATATTTCAGCCCATGAGGTATAAAGACATGATGCTAGGAGCGACAAGACAAGGCTTAGTCTTGCATGGAGTTGAGGGCAGAGCTTAGCCCGAGAAAATAGAATAAATAATGCAAGAGAGACAATGTGTGGTCTCGTGCGGGATTCGTGAAAATGCTTAGTCTCATGCAAATAGAAGGAGATTCTTAGCCTTATGATAATAGGGAGGCAGGGCTTAGCCTTATGCAGGGTTCGGGACAGGGCTTAGTCCTATGCAAGGAGGTGTTTAGCCTTATGCAAGGTTTGGGACAAGTCTTAGTCCCATGCAAGGAGAAGGCAGTTCTTAGCCTTATGCAAGTGAAGGCAATTCTTAGCCTTATGTAGATAGGGAGGCATGGATTAGACTCATGCAAAGATTGATACAGATCTTAGTCTCGTGCAAATAGATGGCAGAGCTTAGACTTATGCAATGTGGGGGCAATGCTTAGCCTCATGCAAATAGGAAGGCAGGGCTTAGGCTCATGCAAAGTTCGGGACAGGTCTTAGTCCCATGCAGGGAGAAGGCAGTGCTTAGCCTTATGCAAGGTGGAGGAAATGCTTAGCCTCATGCAGGATTTGAGACAATGCTTAGTCTCATGCAAATAGAAGGCAGAACTTAGCCTTATGTAAATATGGAGGCAACGCTTAGCCTCATGCAGGATTGAGACAGAGCTTAGTCTCATGCAATGAATAAACAATAGGTGATAGCAGAGTATTTCTTAGATGGGAATGAGTTTTGTATCTTTGTTGTTATGAAGGCTATGATTCCAAGGTGTGTATATTCCTTGTCCTGCATTCAAAGAAAAATCGTGAGTTTTGCAGGGGGAGGGTTGATTCGTGTCTTCATCTGCTTGCTTGATTTGCTCCGCTCTGTCTGAAGATCCTGTTCAAATTATTGGGGCAGCATTTGCTAAAGCAGAGTTTATTTCAAAACAAGGCATGCATAGTTTTCAAATACAGAGTAAAATATAATTTAGAAATTGGTTAGATGAACCGGTAACTGTGACACGATCAGAGACATTGCGACTTCTTATGCCATAGAATTTTGAGGGTCCTCCTTAAAATTCTGCCCCAGTTAACTAGACAACATTTCTTACTGCTCTATATGCTGCGATTGGCTGAACTTGCTTCGGAATTTTGAGGGTCCTCCTAAAAATTCTGCCCAGTTTTTTATGATGGGGGAAATAGAAATTTTATTGAATTGTGACCGAACTCACAGCACTGCCTACGTACCCCTCTTAAATGGGAATCAGGTCGAGCATAATTCGATTTACATCATATGAGGAGACATAAATAGTTTACACATAGTATCATTTGACCGAATCTGAATTGATAGGCTTTGGCCAGATTTCTCTGTCCATTTCTGTGAGTATGAGGGCTCCTCCTGTCAGTACTCTGTGAACCATGTAAGCACCTTGCCAGGTGGGAGAGAATTTCCCATTGGCTTCATCTTGATGCGGAAAGATCTTCTTTAACACCAACTATCCCAGTGTGAACTGTTTTGGTTTAACTCTTTTGTTGAAAGCTCTGGACATTCTATTCTGATAAAGCTGGTTGTGACACACTGCATTCATCCTCTTTCAGCCTATGAGGGCTAACTGCTCATAGCGATTCCTTATCCATTCTGCCTCTCTAAGCTCAACTTATTTTATGATTCTCAAGGAAAGAATTTCCACTTTGACAGGAATGACAGCCTCAGTACCATAAACCAGCAGATAGGGAGTTGCGCCGGTTGATGTGCGGACTGTGGTACGATATCCCAATAACGCGAATGGTAGCTTCTCGTGCCATTGTTTGTGATTTTCTACCATTTTCCTCAGTATATTCTTGATGTTTATGTTAGCAGCTTCCACGGCTTCGTTCATTTGGGGTCTATACGCTGTGAAATTCTTGTGCTTGATTTTGAAAGTCCCACACATGGCTTTTATCATATCGCTGTTGAGATTGGCGGCATTGTTAGTGATAATGGACTCTAGAACCCCGAACCGACAAATAATTTGGTCGCGAACAAAATCCGCAATGACCTTCTTTTGTAAGATGTAGGTTTAACCCATTTAGTAAAGTAATCGATAGCTATTAAAATAAACTGATGTCCGTTTGAGGCGGTGGGCTCGATTGGACCAATGACATTCATTCCCCAAGCGGGAAAGGGCCAAGGTGAGATTGTTTCATTAAGCTTGTTTGGTGGCACTTTTATCATATTTGCATGTACTTGACATTGATAGCATTTTTGAACATACCAGATGCAATATGTTTCCATGGTTGTAACGAACCGGCCGGTCGTTCCGTGAGATTAGCCCCGTTTTCCCCATTTCTACTTTATCATATGTTTCTTAGCCTATTTATGTTGTGTTGGGTCGGTTGGTTCGGGTTCGGAGTGGTCGTGGTGAGAACTGAGACACTTAATCTCTTATTAGCTTAATGGTTGAAAAAGTCAACTGGGAGTTGACTTATTGGTAAACGACCTCGGACTGTGGATTTTATGGTTCAGATAGTTTCGTTAGGTGATTTAGGACCCAAGGGTGTGTTCGAAATGAAGTTTTGATGTCCGGTGTAGAATTAGGCTTGAATTGGCGAAAGTTAGTTTTTGGCGATTTCTGGTCGGTAGTGGAAAATAGGCTATCGGAGTCGGAATGGAATTCCAGAAGTTAGAACAGGTTCTCATTTTGGATATGTGTGCAAATTTTCAGGTCAATCGGATGTGTTTTGGTTGGTTTTGGCATCATTGGCGAAATTTAGAAATTTCAAAGTTCATAGGCTTGAATTTGATGTAATTTTGGTGTTTTCGTGTTATTTTTTATGTTTCGAAGGCTCGAATAAGTTTGAATGATGTTATGAGGTGTGTTGGTAGGATTTTTTGAGGTACGGGGGGCCTCGGGTGTATTTCGGATGCTCAAACGGGCATTTTTGGTCTTAGGAAGTCTGCTATTTTCTGGTGTTTTAGCAGCAGTGATTCTTCACTGCGATCGCGTTGATTCATCCAAGATCGCGTAGATTAAAAGACTGGTCCAGGCAATTTTTTCTATGTGATCGTGTGATAAGGATTGCGTTCGCATAGGTTGGGCAGGTGAAGCAGTGCAATCGTGTGGCACTTGGTGAGAACGCATAGAGGTTCTGAGGCGCGTGTGTGGAATGGAGGTTTGTCTATGCAATCGCGTGTGTTGGTATGAGATCGCGTAGGGTGGTCTGGTCTGTGCATCGGGATCGCGTTGCTGGAGTCACGATCGCACTGAAGGGGATATAAGTGCTGGGCAGAATGTTTTAAAGCCCATTGTTGCGAAATCTTGTCCATTTTCCTCCATTGATAAGCGGGTTTAGAGTTATTTGAGAGGGTTTGAAGAAGAAATCAAAGGGGCTCACTTGGAGCTAAGGTTTCCAACTTCATAACTCGTTTCTATATCGTTTTCTAAGTAATTAAACCGGAAAATTGTTGAATTTAAACCCAAAATTTGGGGAAGTTAAGTGCATGGAATTGGAATTTTCTTTTGACGCTTGAGTGGGAAATTGTAGTCCGATTTTGGTGTTCTTGGTATGTATAGAATCGTGGGAGGAAGAGGATTCTAATGATGTAAATTTTATCAAATTCCGAGATGTGGGACTAGGTCTCGGGAGCCAATTTGAGGGGCAAGAGCATCGCGGATTAGTATTGTGGCCTGGTAGAGGTAAGTAATGGTTATAAATCTTGTCCTGAGGGTATGAAACCCCGAACTTCATATTTCTTACTGTTTTTAGAATTGCGCACATGTCGGATGACGAGTATGTGGCGCGCACTGATTTTTTTTGGATTGGACTTGGTCCTCTTCGCGGCAACTATTCAGTTGCATATATTTTACTCTAAACCATATGCTAAATTGTGTTCTAAAACTATTGATATATTTGGGCTATAATCCATGTTTGGGGCCTCGTGCCGACTTGTTTGGACCCCTTGGGGGCCTTTTACTGCTATTTCCTCACTGTTGATTTATGATTTACACTCAGTCATATTGTGCTTAACTGTTTCCGAAACTCAGCCCCGTTTTACTGATACGCCCAAGGGGCTTTTGAGAGGTTCTGACTGAGTGAGGTCGAGGGCATGATTTGTGAGGATATGATACGCCACGAGGTGGCTTGATATTAGCGCTTGGGCTGAAGGAGCCCCTCTGGAGTTTGTACACACCCCCAGTGAGCAGGTACCTACTGAGTGCGAGTGTTGAGTGCCGAGTGATGAGTGATTCGGAGGCATGAGTGACAGTGAGGTTGCCCGAGGGGCTGATACAGAGTGGCTGTGAGGTGCTGAGTGATGTTCTGCCCGATGGGCGATTTATGATTCACGTTTTTGCCCGAGGGGCTACTTATGATTTATTTCATTTTACACCAAATACTTCGGTTATTTTTATTTCTGAAATTGTTGGAAAACACATTTTTCAAAGAATTTTACTGAAGTTGGTTTTAAGGAATGTTGATTTCATATATCTATGTATATACTGTTGGAAAGAAAGGATGTGCATAGTGTGAACTGATGATATTGATTTTTATATGTTTCTTGCCGCTTAGACTTGTTTTATTTTCAATACTGCTGAGTTGGCATACTCACATTACTCCATGCACCCCTGTGTGCAGATACAGGTGCTGATACTAAACGTTAGCCATCTATTTCATGCGGATCCGGAGTTCGGGATATAGAGGTAGCTGTTAAGCGTCCGCAGCATCTCTGTTTTCCCTTCTTATGTTGTATCTAGTTATTCGTTCGGAGGTTTTGTACTATAATAGTGGACTTGTTGGTATATTTCTAAGATGCTCATGACATGTTGACTCCGGATTTTAGGGATGGTTTAGACTGTTTAGCCGTTTATTTTTCCTATTGGATTCAATAATAATATATACTTTATGTGATTATTGGCTAGCCTAGTTCTACGATAGGCGCCATCACGGCCGATTTAGGATTTAGGGTCGTGACAAGTTGGTATCATAGCCTTGGTTACATCGGACTCAACGGTCATGAGCAGGTTTAGTAGAGTCTTGCGGATCTGTACGGAGACGTCTGTAGTTATCTTCGAGAGGCTGCGGAGCCCTTAGGAACAATATCATTTATCTTGAATTATGTCGTGCCATTTGGTTGATTCTAGAAATCTAAACTTTTGTTGTTTCCTTCTCTCACAGATGGTGAGGACTCGCGCTACCTATTAGGATGATCACCCACAAGCTAGACCAACGAGGAGTCGAGGCCGTGGTAGAGGTAGGGGCCAGCCCGTGCAGCAGCCAGGGCAGTGCCAGTTGATCCCCCTACTGTTCAGGATCAAATTCCCGCTACAGATGCTCCAGCGGGACAGGCTCAAGCACCGGCAGTGCCTATTATTATTCCGGGTCTTCAGGAGACCTTGGCTCATATCTTGACTGTGTGTACCAACCTTGCTCAGGCAGTTGCCGCTACTTCTCAGGCCGGGGGAGGCAGTCAGACTCCAGTTTCCCGGACACCTGAGCAGGCTACTCAGGGCCCGTAGACACCGGGGGCGATTCCAGCCCAGCCGGTTGCTCCAGCTCGGAACTTCGTGGTTCCGGTTATGCTAGAGGATGAGCAGCGTAGACTGGAGAGGTTTAGTAGACTACAGCCTCCGACATTCAGTGGTGCTGAGGGTGAGGATGCCCAGGTTTTTCTGGATAAGTGTCAAAGGATGCTGCGTACTGTTGGGATTTTAGAGACCAGTGGGGTCTCATTTTCTACTTTTTGGTTTTCTGGTGTTGCTTTCACTTGGTGGTAGTCTTTTAAGAGGCGTAGGCCTATTGGTTCAGCACCCCTCACTTGGCAGCAGTTCTCCACTATCTTTTTGGAGAAGTATGTACCCTAGTCTCATAGGTAGCAGCAGCGCATGCTTATTGAGCAGCTGCGTTAGGGGAGCTATCAGTGATGCAGTATGAGATGCGGTTTTCGGAGTTGGCTCGTCATGCCACCGAGTTGGTCCCTACTGATAGGGAGAGGGTTAGGAGGTTCGTGGATGACCTCACTTATCAACTCCGCCTATTTATGACTCGGGAGAGAGTATCAGATGCTACATTCAAGCAGGTTGTTGATATTGCTCGAGATATTGAGTCGGTTCGCCGCCTGGAGCAGGAGGCCAAGAGGCCTCGTGGATCGAGCAATTCTAGTGGTTCTCCTTCCAGGGGGCAGTTTCAGCATGGTAGAGGCCGTTCATTTATGCCTCCTCAGTTATTCCGCCCAGCCTATAGTGGTGCATCTTCGGGGCATGGTCCATGCGGTTCTCAGCCAGGCCGTTCTTCATTCGGTGCCCTCCCAGCTCAGAGTGCAGTTCGAGCACCACCAGTTTAGAGTTCTTCTATGCATGATTCTTCTAGTGGCCATTCTAGTGCCAGGGGTTTCTATCAGTCCTCATCTCCAGCCCCAGGGAGTTGCTTCGAGTGTGGCGAGTTTGGGCATATGTGGAGGCACTGTTCACGTCGTCCTGGTGGTTCTTCTTAGTAGAGGGGCCAGCCCTCGACTTCAGCCCTAGTTACTTCACCACCCACCCAGGCAGCCAGGGGTGGTAGTCAGTGAGCTAGAGGCCTCCCTAGAGGGGGAGGTCGAGCAGGTGGAGGTCAGTCCCTTACGTCCGCATTTCCAGCTAGGCCAAATTTTATGGCATCCGATGTAGTGATCGCAGGTATTGTCTCAGTCTGTTGCCGAGATGCTTTGGCTTTATTTTACCCTGGTTCTACATATTCCTATGTTTCATCATATTTTGCCCATCTTCTGGATATGCCCCATGAGTCTTTAGTTACGTCTGTTCATGTGTCGACTCCGGTGGGCGAACTGTTGGTGTGGACCATGTGTATCGGTCGTGTGTGATAGCTATTGGGGGTCTGGAGACCTGAGCGGACCTACTGTTACTAAGCATGGTCTATTTTGATGTGATATTGGGAATGAATTGGTTATCTCCATGTCATGTTGTCCGTGATTGTCATGCTAAGACCGTGACCTTATCTATGACGGAATGTCCGAGGGTTGAGTGGAGAGATTCTTCTGGGTATATGCCTAGCAGGGTGATTTCCTACCTGAAGGCTCAGCGCATGGTTGATAAGGGGTGTTTATCTTATCTGGATTTTGTGAGGGATGTCAGTGGTGAGACTCCCACTATTGATTCAACTCTTGTGGTCCGTGACTTCACGGACGTGTTTCCTACAGAGCTGTCGGGCATGCCACCTGACTGGGACATTGATTTTGGTATTGACCTGGTGCCAGGCACACAGCTTATTTTTATTCCACCTTATCGTATGGCACCATCGGAGCTAAAGGAATTAAAGGAGCAGCTTCAGGAACTCCTAGATAAGGGGTTCATTCGGCCTATTGTGTCACCTTGGGGTGCACCGGTGTTGTTTTTAAAGAAGAAGGATGGTTCTATGCGTATGTGTATTGATTATCGGCAGCTGAAAAGAGTTACGGTGAAGAACCAACATCCCTTTCCTGGTATAGATGACTTGTTTGATCAGTTGCAGGGTGCCAGACATTCCGTAGACTACTTTCAAGACTAGATATGGTCATTATGAGTTTCAGGTTATGTCCTTTGGGCTGACCAATGCCCCAGCAGCCTTTATGTACTTGATGCATAATGTATTTTGGCCTTATCTGGATTCTTTCGTCATCGTGTTTATTGAGGATATCTTGGTGTATTCCCGATCTCAGTAGGATCATGAGCAGCATTTGAAAGTTGTGCTTCAGACCTTGAGGGAGAAGAAATTGTATGCGAAATTTTTGAAGTGTGAGTTCTGGATCAATTCAGTAGCGTTCTTGGGGCACATGGTGTCCAGTGAGGGTATTCAGGTTGACCTAAGGAAGATAGGTGCAGCGCAGAGCTGGCCTAGACTGTCATCAGCTACCGAGATTGCAGTTTCCTTGGTTTTGCAGGGTACTATCGCCGTTTTGTAGAGGAATTCTCCTCTATTGCAGCACCTATGACCAGACTGACCCAGAATGGTGCTCAGTTCAGATGGACTGAGGAGTGTAAGGAGAGCTTTCAGAAACTCAAGTCAGCTTTGACTACAGCTCCGGTATTGATTTTGCCTATGGGTTCAGGTTCTTATACAATTTACTGTGATGCCTCGAGAGTTGGCCTTGGAGCGGTTTTGATGCAGGATGGTAGGGTGATTTCCTATGCGTCCAGACAGTTGAAGGTGCACGAGAAGAATTATCCAGTGCAGGATCTTGAGCTAGCAGCTATTGTTCACGCCTCGAAGATTTGGCGTCATTATTTGTATGGAGTGCATTGTGAGATTTTCAATGATCACCGTAGTTTTGCAGCATATGCTTAAGTAGAAGGATCTGAATTTGCGTCAGAGGATATGGTTGGAGCTTCTCAAGGATTATGACCTCACTATTTTATATCATCCGGGGAAGGCCAATGTAGTGGTTGATGCCCTGAATCGCAGAGCGAAGAGTTTGGGGAGTCTAGCCTACCTTCCAGTAACAGAGCGGCCATTACCACTTGATGTTCAGGCTTTAGCGGGTCAGTTGGTGAGATTGGATCTATCAGCGCCTCTGTGGGTATAGGCTTGTGTAGCCTCCAGGTCTTCTCTTTATGATCAGATTAGAGCACGCCAGTATGATGATCCACACTTGCTCGTTCTTCAGGACAGGGACCGTCGCGGTGATGCTAGGGATTTGGTTATTGGTGATGATGGGGTCATGAGGATGCAGGGCCGGATTTGTGTTCCCAATGTAGATACTTCGAGATTTGATTCTGGCTGAGGCCCATAGTTCGCGGTATTCCATCCATCTGGTTTCGCGAAGATGTATCAAGATCTAAGACAGCATTATTGGTGGAGGCGGATAAAGAGGGATATTGTTGGGTTCGTGGCTCGGTGTCTCAACTGTCAGCAGGTCAAGCATGAGCACCAGAGACCTAGTGGATTTCTTCAGAGATTAGATATTTCGGAGTGGAAGTGGGAGCAGATTACCATGGACTTCGTAGTTGAGCTCCCACGGACTTCGAGCAGGTTTGATGCTATATTGGTTATTGTGGATCGGCTGACCAAGTCCGCGCACTTCATTCCTGTTGGTACTACTTATTCTTCGGAGCGGTTAGCTGATATTTATATCAGGGAGATTGTTCGATTGCATGGGGTTCCAGTTTCTATCATTTATGATAGGGGTACTCAGTTCACATCTCAATTTTGGAGAGCCGTACAGAGAGAGTTGGGTACTCAGGTCGAGTTGAGTAGAGCGTTTCATCCTCAGACCGACGGGCAGTCGGAGCGTACTATTCAAATTTTTGGAGGATATGTTGCGTTCCTATGTCATTGATTTTGGGGGTTCATGGGACCAGTTTCTGCCACTCGTGGAGTTTGCATATAATAATAGTTATCATTCGAGTATCCAAATGGCTCCATATGAGGCTTTATATGGTAGGAGGTGCAGATCTCCGGTTGGTTGGTTCGAGCCGGGCGAGACTAGGCTATTGGGCACAAACCTTGTTCAGGATGCGTTGGGTAAGGCAAAGTTTATTGAGGAGCGCTTCGCACGGCGCAGTCTTGGCAGAAGAGTTATGCGGACCAGAAGTTCCGAGATGTGTCTTTCATGGTTGGGGAGAAGGTGTTGCTGAAGGTGTCACCCATGAAGGGTGTTATGAGGTTTGGGAAGAGGGGAAAGCTGAGCCCCAGGTTCATTGGGCCATTTGAGGTGCTTCAGAGGATTGGGGAGGTGGTTTATAGACTTGCCTTGCCTCCCGGCTTATCGAGCGTTCATCCGGTATTCCATGTTTCGATGCTCCGGAAGTATGTTGATCCGTCTCATGTTTTGGACTTCAACACGGTTCAGCTCAAGGGTGATATGTCATATGAGGTAGAGCCAGTGGCTATTTTGGGTCATCAGGTCAGAAAGCTGAGGTCTAAGGATATAGCTTCAGTGTAGGTTTAGTGGAGAGGACAGCTGGTGGAGGATGCTACCTGGGAGATCGAGCGGGAGATGCGGAGCCGATATCCTCACTTATTCGAGACTCCAGGTATGTTTCTAGACCCGTTCGAGGACGAGCATTTGTTTAAGATGGGGAGGATGTAATGACCCCGCCGGTCTTTCCGTGATATTACCCCGTTTCCCCCATTTCTTCTTTATCATATTTTTCTTAGCCTTTTTATGTTGTGTTGGGTCGGTTGGTTCGAGTTCGGAGTAGTCGTGGTAAGAACTGAGACACTTAGTCTCTTAAATTAGCTTAATAGTTGAAAAAGTCAACTGGGAGTTGACTTATTGGTAAACAACCTCGGAATGTTGATTTTATGGCTCGGATAGCTTCGTTAGGTGATTTGGGACTTAGGAGTGTGTTCGAAATGAAGTTCTGATGTCTGGTGTAGAATTAGGCTTGAATTAGCGAAAGTTAGTTTTTGGCAATTTCTGGTCGGTAGTGGAAAATAGGCTATCGGGGTCGGAATAGAATTTCGGAAGTTGGAACAGGTTCGTAATGTTATTTTGGAAATGAGTGCAAATTTTCAGGTCAATCAGATGTGTTTTCGGATGGTTTTGACATCATTGGCGAGATTTAGAAATTTCAAAGTTCATAGGCTTGAATTTGATGCAATTTTGGTGTTTTCGTGTTATTTTTTATGTTTTGAAGGCTCGACTAAGTTTGAATGATGTTATGGGGTGTGTTGGTAGGATTGGTTGAGGTCCCGGGGGCCTCCGGCGTATTTCGGATGCTCAAACGGGCATTTTTGGTCTTAGGAAGTCTGTTATTTTCTGGTGCTTTAGCAGCAGTGATTTCTTCACTGCGATTGCATGGATTCATCCGTGATCGCGTAGAGTAAAATACTGGGCCAGGAAATTTGTTCTATACGATTGCATGATAAGGATTGCGATCGCATAGATTGGGCAGGTGAAGTAGTGCGATCGCGTGGCACTTGGTGCGATCACATAGAGGTTCTGAGGCGTGTGTGTGGATGGAGGTTTGTTCTATGTGATCGCGTGTGTTGGTATGCGATCACGTAGGGTGGTCTGAGATGTGCATCGCGATCGCGTGGCTGGAGTCGCGATCGCACTGAAGGGGATATAAGTGTTGGGCAGAATGTTTTAAAGCCCATTGTTGCGAAATTTTATCCATTTTCCTCCATTTATAAGCGGGTTTAGAGCTATTGAGAGGGTTTGAAGAAGAAATCAAAAGGGCTCACTTGGAGGTAAGGTTTCCAACTTCATAACTCGTTTCTATATTGTTTCCTAGTATTTAAACCGGAAAATTGTTGAATTTAAACCCAAAATTTGGGGAAGTTAAGTGCATGGAATTGGAATTTTGTTTTGAGGATTGAGTGGGCAATTGTGGTCCGATTTTGGTGTTCTTGGTATGTATAGAATCATGGGAGGACGAGGATTCTAGTGATGTAAATTTTATCAAATTCCGAGATGAGGGCCTGGGGCTCGGGTTTGGCCGAATTTCGAGAATTGTGTTTAAATTGATAGTTTTCGATTGGGTTGTGTTCTTTTAGTGTATATTGATGATGTTAATCTAGTTTTGGTTAGATTCGGAGCAATCGGGAGCCAATTTGAGCGGCAAGAGCATCGCGGATTAGTATTGTGGCCCGGTAGAGGTAAGTAATGGTTATAAATCTTGTCCTGAGGGTATGAAACCCCCGGACTTCATATGTCTTACTGTATAGAATGGCGCACATCTCAGATGACGAGTAGTGCACTGATTCTTTTTGGATTGGACTTGGTCCTCTTCGCGACAACTATTGAGTTGTGTATATTTTACTCTAAACCATATGTTAAATTGTGTTCTAAAACTATTGATATATTTGGGCTATAAGCCATGTTTGGGGCCTCGTGTCGACTTGTTTGGACTCCTTGGGGGCCTTTTACTGTTATTTCCTCACTGTTGATTTATGATTTACACTCATTCATATTGTGCTTAACTATTTTTGAAACTCAGCATTATTTACACTACTTTGAAGATATAAAATGATGTTTTGGGTCGAGTACCCCGTTTTACTGATACGCCCGAGGGGATTTTGAAAGGTTCTGACTGAGTGAGGCCGAGGCCCTGGTTTGTGAGGATAGATATTCCACGTGGTGGCTTGATATTAGCGCTTGTGCTGAAGGAGCCCCTCTGGAGTCTGTACACACCCCTAGTGAGCGCAGGTACCTATTAAGTGCGAGTGTTGAGTGTCGAGTGATGAGTGATTGGGAGGCATGAGGGACAGTGAGGTTGCCCGAGGGGATGATATAGAGTGGCTGTGAGGTGCTAAGTGATGTTCTTCCCGAGGGGTGATTTATGATTCATGTTTTTCCCGAGGGGCTACTTATGATTTATTTCATTTTACACTAAATCCTTCGGTTATTTTTATTTCTGAAATTGTTGGAAAACACGTTTTTCAAAGGATTTTACTGAAGTTGGTTTTAAGGCATGTTGATTTCATATATCTATGTATACAGTGTTGGAAAGAAAGATTGTGCATAGTATGATCTGATGATATTGATTTTTATGTGTTTCTCGCCGCTTAGACTTGATTTATTTTCATTTAATACTGAGTTGGCGTACTCACATTACTCCCTGCACCCCTGTGTGCAGATACAGGTGTTGGTACTGAGCGTTAGCCATCTATTCTATGTGGAGCCGGAATTCAGGATATAGAAGTAGTTGTTTAGCGTCCGCAACATCTCTGTTTTCCCTTCTTATGTTGTATCTAGTTATTTGTTCAGAGGTTTTGTATTATAATAGTAGATTTGTTGGTATATTTCTTAGATGCTCATGACATGTTGACTCCGGATTTTGGGGATGATTTAGATTGTTTAGCCATTTATTTTGCCTAATGGATTCAATAGTTCTATATACTTTATGTGATTATTGGCTAGCCTGGTTCCACGATAGACGCCATCACGGCCGGTTTAGGATTTGGGGTCATGACAATGATCATCCAAAAATAACCTGCCCTGAGTATCTTTTTAGCCAAGACAAAGCCGTTCATATGCGGGCCGCAGGTTCCGGCATGTATTTCCTCGAGCAACTTAGAAGCTTCCTTTGTGTCGACACACCTTAATAGTCCCATATCAGGAGTTCTTCTATATATGGTTCCTCCATTCTGGAAGAAATGATTGGACAACCTCCGGAGCGTGCGTTTCTGAATATGGTTTGCATGCTCTAGGTATTCTCCCTTTTCCAAATACTCCTTGATGTCGTGGAACCAAGGCTTACCATCTGTCTCCTATTCGACGTTAGCACAATATGCCAGCTGATTATGGATCCTTACTGGGATGTGATCGATGAAGTTCTTGTCTGGATGTTGTATCATTGATGACAAAGTAGCCAATGCATCGGCAAACTCATTCTGAATTCTAGGGACATGTCGAAACTTTATATTTGTGAACCTCTTCTTCATTTATTGCACATGATGCAGATATGGCAATATCTTGGAATTCTTGGTAGCCCACTCTCCTTGTACCTGGTGCACAAGAAAATATGAATCTCCGATTACTAGCAATTCCTGAATGTTCATGTCAACAACCATGTTGAGCTCAAATATGCAAGCTTCGTATTCTGCCATGTTGTTGGTGCACGGGGAATCTAAGTTTCACATATACCAGATAATGTTGACCAGTTTCTGATACCAAGACGGCTCCAATGCCAACTCTTTCGAAGTTCGCCGCTCTGTCAAAGAACATTCTCCAATCATCGTAATCTTTAGAAATGTCTTCTCTTATGAATGATACCTCTTCATCGGGAAAATACGTCTTTAAGGGCTCGTATTCTCCTCCCACAGGGTTTTCAGGAAGGTGGTCTGCCAGTGCTTGTCTCTTGACTGCTTTTTGATTTAGATAGACGATGTCGAATTCACTCAACATGATTTTCCATTTAGCCAGCTTGCCAGTGGGCATGGGCTTTTAGAATATGTATTTCAAAGTATCCATCCTTTATATGAGATATGTTGTATAGGCACAGAAGTAATGCCTCTGCTTCTGAGCTATCCAGGTCAAGGCACAGTAGGTACGTTCCAACAGAGAGTACCGTGATTCATAAGGTGTAAATTTCGTACTCAGGTAGTAGATGGCATGTTCTTTTTCCTTGTCTTATCATGCGCCCCAGAACGCAACCGGAAGCTCCATCTAGCACTGCAAGGTAGAGTAGCAGTGGTCTACCTGGCTCTGGCGGGACTAAAACTGGTGGTGTTGATAAGTACTCCTTGGTTTTGTCAAAATCCTTTTGACAAACCTCGGTCCAACTAGTTGCAGCGTCCTTCTTCAACATCTTGAAAATCAGCTCACATATTACTGTAGACTGTGCTATGAAACGGCTGATGTAGTTAAGGCATCCCAAGAAACTCATCACATCTTTCTTGCTCTTTGGTGGTGATAACTCTTGGATGGCTTTGACCTTTTAGGGATCCAATTCTATTACTCGACGGCTGACAATGAATTCCAATAGCTTTTCGGCAGGAATCCCGAATGCACATTTTGCGGGGTTTAGCTTTTGGTTGTACGTCCGCAGTCTGTCGAAGAATTTCCTCAAGTCTGCTATGTGATTTGCGACCTTCTTTGATTTAATGATGAAATCATCCACATATACTTCTATCTCTTTGTGTATCATGTCATGAAAAATAGTTGTCATGGCCCTCATGTAGGTGGCCCCAGTATTCTTGGGGCCGAATGGCATCATCTTGTAACAGTACACCCCCCATGGTGTAATGAAAACAATTTTCTTAGCGTCCTCCTCGTACATCCAGATCTGATGGTAACCGGCGAAGCAATCCACAAAAGACTGGAGTTCGTGCTTGGCACAATTGTTGATCAAGATGTGTATATTTGGAAGCAGGAAATCATCCTTTAGGTTGGCTCTTTTGAGATGACGATAATCGACACAGACTCTAACTTTCCAATCCTTCTTCGGAACTGGCACAATGTTGGCTAGCCAAGTTGGATATTCAACTACACTGAGGACCTTGGCTTTGATCTTCTTAGTAACCTCCTCTTTGATTTTCAGGCTAATATCAGGCTTGAATTTCCTGAGTTTCTGCTTTATGGGCGGACATATTGGATTTGTGGGTAACTTTTGGGCCACAATGGGCGTGCTTAATCTGGTCATATCGTCGTAAGACCATGAAAATATGTCCTCATACTTTTTCATGAATCGAGTGTACTCATCTTTCTATGACGGTGACAAGTGGATGTTGGTGCGAGTCTCCTTGACGGTTTCAGAATTTCCCAAGTGAACTATCTCAGTTTCGTCCAAGTTGGACTTAGGTTTGTTCTCAAAATCCTCTACTTCTCTGACGATCTCCTCGGGTATTGCATCCTCTTTTTCTGAATCACTATCCTTTTGTTGCGTTGTCCCATTACATGTCATAGTTGTCGATTCATCGAGATAGGAAATAGTAATGATGTATGGATAAAGATACGAGAGAAAAGTGGTAATAATAAACATCAATTCAATGAAAGCGTTAAGCAAAAGTGCTTTTCAAATAATTTAAATAACGTTTTTGGAACATCGGGAATATTATTTAAAATGAAATGCAAAAAGGGAAATCATTTTTCTAGAAAAGAAAAAACAAACAATTTTGTTTAGCTTTGCTACCCCGGGAATCGTCGGTCCCTCAGTGGTCTAAGGGTGCAGTTCTTGAGGAATGTTCCTCTCTCCAAAGCTTGGATAGTAGGGCCTTCCTCCTCCTCCTCCTCCTCAACAATTACACAACAGTCCATGTCATCATCCTCTAAGAACAAATTTCTTAATGACGCCAACGCTTCTTCTTCCCCTGATCCCCATATAATATCGGCCTGATGGAAGGTCTGACTCAGGTGTGGCACATGCTGCTCAAGTGTATCGTATGGACCACTCTATGGTGATGACCAATCGTTGTATTCCTGCCAGGTGTACTGATGTCCCAACCCGAAAGTGGTACCATGGCGCTTTGGCTGTATGGGTTTGGAGATGCCCTGAAGATTTTTACCAAGCCTCTTGTCGGGCTCATATCCTCTCCATGCTAGCATACTTTCTATCTTGCTACTCCACCACTTATCTTTCTCAATTGTGTTAACCCGTTCAATATGATGGTAGGTTTCTCCACCTAACCTTCTTCTATTTTCAATCACCGGTATAGTCTGACTACTGTAAATGGAGTTGCTCCTATCTCCATGGATACTCACTTCTTGGTGGTTCCACTAGAACTTCACAGCTTGATGTGGAGTTGATGCTACAGCCCCAGTGGCATGTATCCATAGTCTTCCCAACAGCAGATTGTAAGAGGCGAATATGTCTAGTACATGAAACTCAACATCAAACCATGTAGGACCTATCTGCAGGAACAGATTAGTTTCTCCAATGGTAGCTCTATGAGACCCGTCGAATGCTTTCACATTCATAGTTCCCTCTCGTATCTCATGTAGTTATTTTCCCAACCTCTTCAACGTTTTTAATGGGCAAATGTTGAGGTTGTATCCTCCGTTAATCAGAACTCTGGTGATGAATTTGTCTTCACATTGCACTGTGATGTGCAATGCCCTATTAGGATTCAAACCTTCAGGTGGCAGCTCGTGCTCGTGGAAGGTGATTTTGTGTCTTTCTAGAACCTGCCCCACCATATTGGCCATTTCTCCACCAGTTATGTTGTTGGGTACATATGCTTCACTCAACACCTTCACTAGAGTATTCATGTGTGCCTCAGAATTTTGCAGCAGCAACAAGATAGATATCTGGCGGAAGTCGTGTTCAGATGATCATCGACAGAGTACTCCCTTGCATGTACCTTCCTCCAGAGGTCATCTGGATCAGTCTCAATGACGGGCGGTTTGTTAGAAGCTTGCTTACTGGTTTCTCTAAATGTTCAGGTGTATAAACCCTTCTTGTTCTGGTCATTCCTTGTGCAGCGATGGATTCTTCTGTCTTTGACTTTCCCTTTCTTCTATCCTCGTCCACATAATCCCAAGGTACAGCATTGGCACTGAAGGGAGGTGTGGATGCCACTATTACAGTGAAAGGTGTGACCACCTCCACTTCAAATGGAATGAGTGGTGTTACTTCTACTTCTAAAGGAATCGATGCGGCTATCTCGAATTCAAGTGCCGGATGTACCTGCACCATAATGGGATTGAGTATGACTGCAGGTTTCTTAGGATCATCACCTTCTCGAATAAACCCGATTGATCCTCCGGGATCCCATTCTTCATCAGTTTCTATCACATTGACCCATCCACCCCTATGATCTGGGAGAGGATTGTTGCGGACATTAGGTGCAACTTCCTTCGCCTGTATGACCTTACTATCAATCAGTGTTTGGATCTTGTCTTTCAAGGTGCGGAACTCATCAATAGTGTGTCCCTTCAAGTCGGAATGATATGCACAGGTCTTTTTTGGATTGACCCATTGAGATGAATTCTCCATTGCCACAGCGGGAATAAGGGTGACATAACTAGCAGCCTTTAACCTCTCGTACAACTGGTCGATGGGTTCAGCAATGGCGGTATACTGTCTGGGTGGTTTGCGGTTAAAGTTAGGCGGGGGTTTTTGGTAGTTTGGACGAGTTGGAGGTGATTGAAAGTAGGATGAATGGGAATTATATGTATGGTAGACAGCAGCGGGTTGAGAATATCTGGGAGGTGATGGTTTGTATATGGGTGGAGGGGTCTGGTATACAAATGGAGTTTTGGGTCCTTGGGAAACCATTACTGTTTCCACGTCTTTCTTCTTCGATATACCACCTGATTGCATTTCTTTGTTCGTGGCCTGCAGTGCCTCAAAATTTGTCACCATCCCACTATTAATACCCTCTTCAACCCTTTCTCCTAGTTTGATGATATCGGAGAACTTATGGTTCTCAATAACCATTAGCCTTTCATAATATTGTGGGTCATATGCCCTGACAAAGAACTTGTTCATCTATTCCTCGTTTAATGCTGGTCTAACCTTGGCTGCTTCCGACCTCCACCGAGTAGCATACTCACGGAAAGTCTCAGTTGGCTTCTTCTTTAAGTTCTGGATATAGAAGACATCCGGCGGATTCTCCGTATTAAATCTGAACCTGTCCATGAAGTCGGATATCATGCTACCATGCTAACCCAATTGGCCCACTTCTTAGGATTCTGGCTTATGTACCAGGACACGGCATCTCCGGTAAGACTTCTCATGAAGAGCTTCATTCGAGTCTTTTCATCTTTTCCGACCCCTACGAGCTTGTCACAATAAGTCCTCAAATAAACCTTGGGATCACCTGTTCCATCAAACATTTGGAACTTGGGAGGTTTGTAACCGTCCGGCAGTTCCACATCTGATTGTATGCATAGATCCTTATAGTTTAATCCTTTTATCCCTTTACCGCTTTCAATACCCTAAACTCGACTTGTCAACTTCTTGAGCTCCTCCGCCATATTTTTGATGAGCATGATCGTCTCAGCGGATTCTGGTGTATAGGAGATTGGTTGAGTGGAATGAAGTAGGGTTTCCACGTATATAGGGATGTTCTGGTAAAGGCCAGGAGTTTGGGCATAATGATGATCATTGGTGGAGTTTTGGGGTTCGGGAATAATTTGTGGGGTATTTTTGGGAGCGTGATATGTGGTTTGCTGGTATTGAGGAGGGAGAGGTTGATTTTGAGGTGGGGTTGTATACTGGTGAGGTGCGAGAGGATTTTGTGGGCGTTTGTTGGGTGTGTTTTGAGGTGGTACAGGGTTCTGGGTGTTTGGGTGATTGATGTATGGGATGTTGAGTGTGAGAGAGAGGTTTGCTAAGCTACGGACCTGCTGAAGCTCGCCCTGAAGTTCGAGTATTTTCTGCTCAAGTCGTGAAACCACATCATTTGGGGCCTGAGTACCCCGACCATCGGAAGTTTCTGCATTCTTGACATGTGCATTGTCATCCTTTCTGATGCCATTCATGTCATCCATTTTTGCTTTTCTTTTGCCTTTTGGTAGACTAATAGGAGGAGAAGGTGGAGGGCCCCTGGATCTGGTATGATAAGTTGATGATGCCAGTATGCGCGAAACAACCTTGGGGGATGGGAATAATCAAAATAAAGAGAAACAAAAGGTATCCAAGTCAGCAAGAGTTCTGAAAAGAAGCATTTACAGTATTTAAACACATATTGCGGGAATGTAAATTCGCGTCCTATTTTGGGAGCCTAGTTGTACCTGAGGTAGGCCTAGATACAAGTTGATTTGGAGAACTTAAATGACAATAACTGCATCATTTCATTAATATAAAATAGACGAATCTAACATGACACTAAGATAAGATAAGATAAGTCACTACTGGCACTTGGCCTTATTACATTTGGAAAAGCAAATAAACTTAATCTACTTTGTCCTAGAAGGACCTTCCCCAGGCTTGATCTTCCTAGCTCAATCGATCAGGTTCCCTAGTTCGCGCATGCCCAACAGTAGGTATACTCTTGCTAGATGTCCTCCCTCGCTTCCTTCAGCATACTGGCAGTCAGCGACTCTTTTCCTTGTCGTATCCTCCAACTCCATGAAGACCCTGCTCCAGATACTCCACCCTTTCATTAGACGTGATAGCCAATTCCCTCCATTCACTGATTAACCTTTTATATGTCTCGTGTATCTCCATATATTCAGCCTCGGTCTCATCGATCCTTTTGTGCAGTTCGTTGTATTTCACTTGGGCCTTAGCATCTCCGTCTATGACCCTGTTTCCCCGGCCAATTCCTGGATCAACTATCCCTGCTAGGATGTCCTCCAACCATGATAGGTAAAAGGGTACATGTCCTGCATGATACATGTCTGGCTCGACGGTGTCCTTTTCGACAATAATCTTTGAGTGCCACATATGCTGAGCTTGATACTTGTAAGGGACGTCGTCATCCTAAAAATCTGCCCAGTAATGACTCATTTTTGCCTCCCGCAGTACGGTCTGCTTCCTGCCTGCTTGTCTCATAACCCTGATGGGAACATAAGGGTATATTCCTCTTAACCCGATCAACACCAAGTGTAGAGCGTCCCTAGACTTGATAATGAATTCGTCAGTAGGGAACCATTCGAACATCCATTGGACCTAATCCTCAGCCAAATTGTCGAAAAATTATACTCATTCCGTAGCACTTTCTGGTTGAGCAAACATGTCCGGGATATATGTCATTCTCTTAGGGTGATGGAAAGCTATATGATCATTCCACACCCTTCGTGGAAATTCTTGATGATATTAACCCTTTTGGAGATGCTCCAAGAACCAATGTTGTAGCAGCAAATTGCAACCTTCGAAATGTTTAAACCCCTTATGTTAGTTGTCCAAAGCCCGATAGATGTCATCTATGATCATAGGGACAATAGTATACGTCTTCCCTTCAATTCCTTCCATTAAAGTTTTGGCTACCATAGCCAGGCTGGTGTGAATTTTGTCCCCTTGCATTGAGAACACTATCATACCCAGGAAATAGGCAGCGAACACAAAAACCCTGCGATGAATATGACCCAAGGAAGTAATAGAGAATTCATCATGGAAAATACGGTAGGACTTTCTATGACCGTATTGTTCATATAAGTAGTCAAAGGGTACATAAGACTTCTTTAAGCACTCCAAATAGTCGTTCTTTTTCGGACCCATCATCTTCAGAAACTCTCTAGTGGTGTGATTTCCTGGCACAAACAAACCAAGACTGTCCCAAGGTAGCCCAGCGAATCCCCCTATTTCTTCCAGGAGAGGGGTCATTTCTATATTCACGAAGCGAAATACTAATCTTTCACTATCCCAAAACATGGTTGCAGCTTCAATCAACATATTGTTCGGTTGGATGTCTAACAGAGAAGGCAAATTTCCTAAAACCTTCTTCACATGTTTTTTGTCACTTGTTGAAAGATCTTCCCACCAATCTAGCAATGGTGGTATGCTACGGACCACGCCAAACCTGGGGACTTCGTGCCTCATTTTCTGTAAAACAAATAAGGTTAGGCCCTTTCCCCCTCCTGATTTGACTATTTATACATCGATGATTAGCATACTGACACTTATTTCTCAAAAATTTAATGCACAAAAATCGTGGTTGCGTCCGTTAGGATTATGGAAACCCCGGTGGACTTTTGGACAAGGATTGTCTTAAAGGGTTATTATGTGTACAACATATTAACCCGGCTAGGTTTGACCATGATGCATGTATAATTAATCAGAGTAAGGTTTCTGTAGAGGTCTAGACTGGTACCCTCAAGCAGACAACTTGAGTAGGAAAGGCACGGAACCATCGACTGCACCACTAATCGACTAGTTTTACCGCAAATAAGCCTTTCCGAATTTAAAGGGTGATATATAGGAAGGGCGCAAACACTCATCAAGCGTTGCTATAAGATTGATTACGCACGAGTGGAATATGATGTTGAGCATGATTTATGTAACAATAAATAGCACGTTGTCACGTATTTGCACGTTAAAAATGATAAATGCGGTATTTAATAATTGAAAGACGTTTAAGAAAGAAAAACAAGGAAACAAGTTAGTTTTTGTAGTAAAGGAAATCATAAATGCTTGAAAAATAGGCAATTAAATTCACATAAAGGGGAAAGGGAAAGGGTGCATAAGTATTAGCAGAATAAAGCATGCTTAAAACTAATTCACGAAAGCAAGTTTGTCATGGAAAGAGCCTAATTATTTTCCAGCGGAGTCACCATGCTGTTGCGCCCCTTTTTTCCTCGCGGAGTCTAGGTTTCGACATTTTGGGAAAACTCCCTTCCTTTTGAGACGGGGTATAGGATTTGAAGAGTCGCCACCTAACGGATTAAGGTGAGTTAGGGAACATAAATCAAATAACTCATAAACCGATTTACATCACTAGAGATTGGGTAAGGGCTCGAAATTACCTTGAGGGGAAGGTGTTAGGCACCCCTCGAGGTCCACAACGGTGGGTCCCGGCCAAACTTAATTTACGCGAATTAGTCCCTAAAGGAAAATAAAACAGTTTAAAAACAAATAGAGATTACTTTAAAACAGAAATTAAAGGGGTCCTAGGTTTATTAGCCTATAGGATCACTTCTATGCAATACTCGGTAACCTTCCTAAAATAGAGGTGTTACGTGTAGCATTAGCGCACAGGTCATCATCTCCTTTACTACCCAATTACCCTCCCTTTCAATTATTACCTAAGCATTCTAATAACATCTAGTACGTACCTTATGCGTGCATTACCCGTCCCTTACCTATGGCCCTGGAGGTGTTTAGGACCTCTATTTAAGGTGGTCCTTGACTCACCTATGTTGCTTAAAAGGAGAAAACTAAGCGACAAACAAAAATCAAGTAGGACTGTCACATATAAAGCAATTAAGAGGGCTCATGTTTACCTCCACAAATAGACAAACAAATGCACGCTACTCAGACAAAGCGATTTTTAATGATTTAGGATCCTATAGGCAAGATATCTAAATGAGCATAACAGAATATACTGCAGTTTTATTAAGGCGAAGCAGTGAGTACCTATCAGTTTACCAACTGATTTTTTATCACTTACTGAATCTAGGCACGTTTACAAGCAGTCAAACAAACACAGTTTTAAAACTCAGGATTTTAATTATCCTACAGGTTTGCCGAAGTGATAACTGGGCAGAATCCTATAGACATGGTATCTAAGCTTTAATTAGACCATAATTTATAAGCCGGTGATTGATTTTAACAGGCAAATTTCATCTTTTAGATCCTATATGCATGCTTTCTATGTGCTGAAACTGATTACAAGCATTATTTCGTATAGACATGATATCTAAACACGGAAACTGATTTTTACACTTACTTCTTATAGGCATGATGTCTAAGTGTTGAAATTGTTTTTACACTTATTTCCTATGGGCATGATATCTAAGAGAGTAAAGACGTTAATCAGTTGCCAAGCAAGTTCAACAAGGAAGATCCTATAAACATGATTTCTAATGGACAAACGGAGATTTTGAAAACATGATTATTGGTGCAGAATTGATAAACGACCTAAAAGCAGGATTTCTAGGAGACTCAATGTGAAAACTCAGGATAATGAGATAAACCGTATAGGAATGGTTTCTAATGCACATAAGGAATCACTGCAACAGCCTATAAGCATGATTTCTACCTGAATATGATAAAAGATATATAAAAAAATCCCTCCCCAGCTTTTACTAATAACCCAAATCTGTTTTTACAAGAACTATTGCAATATTACATACCAATATGAATGAATTACATGATAAAATCACTATACTATAAGGAGCCTTGGCAGGCCCAAAGTCAACCTGGAAGTCAGGCCTTCAATCAAATCTGGAGTACACCAGTAGTCCATAATACATCAAATGGGCTTCTGGTGTGTCAAAGTTCCCAAGGGCCTCAGGGACTCCGGCCAATGCTCATACCAGAACCTTTTCAAAGAAACAATTTTTGTAAACAAGTTTGGAAGGCCAACCCCAATGTGTCAGAGTTCGGAGGAGCCTCATGGACTCCTAGGCAGTGCTCACACTGGGGGGGGAAGGAACCTAGATATCTAAGAGTAGGAGTAGAAAATAGTATATAAAAGTAGGAGATAGTTTTTTAAAAATATAGTTTGGACTTAGAGGTGAACATATTACAATATTGCAAAAACTACAAGCGAGACAAAACAACATTTTGCAGGTTAAGTTTACGCTCGAATTCCAAGAGTTAGACAATAGACAGAACAAGGTTTCACATTGCATAAATTGGCTTAGTTGATTAACTATTACTAGGTAGGATCAGAACAACATGCTGAAATTAAGAGTAAACAGCCAGAAGAACACATAGTGCAGAGTAGGGTGATAGAAACTAAAGCATGCTAGTTCAGAAACAGATAAACAAGTATCATGGATCAAATAGAAACATACTGAAGTTAAATGGCTAATCATACAACATACAGAGAAAGTAGCAGGAATTTAAAGCATATTAGTACAGGAATCATGAATTGACTAGGAACATGTTAAGGTAAAAATCACATAAACATGGCAGGAATTGAAGCATGCTAGTTGAGAAACAAGTAGACAAGTGTCATGGATCAAATCGGAATATACTAACCATACTAACATATAGGACAGGACAAGTTAATAGGAATTAAGTCATGCTAATCAAGAGAAATAAACAGGAAGGACATAGGTTCAACTACATAGCATATTGAATAGAGTATGATAACAGAAATAGGAGCATACTAGTTAAGAATTAGTGAACAGGAAGATGAAAGCAAGTAGAATCCAAGGGTCTAGCCTTAGCTTTCAGCCGGCTAGACAGAGCAACAAATAGAAGTAACAGAAAGACTACAATTGAGAGGGTGTGAGAATAAGAGTTTGTGTGTGTGTTTCTGTATTTTTCTATGTGTGTTCATGTGTGAAAGAAATCAGAATGGAGGTTCATGTAGTACTTAGCAGAGAAGACCAATAAGGCAGAGAAATCAGAGTTCACAAATAAGGCAGGCAAATAAAATAAACCAGTTAATTGGGGGCTAAACTCAATCAAATAATTCAACAGAATCCAGAAAACACCCCTTAAAATAGGGAGAATCAATTAACAGCCAAATTAGAGTTTAAATAAGGCATGAAATAAGTCAGAGTCCATTTATAGGTCAGTTAGAATAAATCAAAACCCAAAAATCAGGTCAATAGCATAATTAAGGAAAGTAGTACCAACTGTGAATCACAAATAAGGAAAAGATACATAAAATTGCGGAGAAATACCAATTTCAGCAGAGAATATAGTTTCAAAACCTAATTAGTCAATAGAATCAATCAATCTCCTTTAATTGAAAGAACTAAAGAATAACAGGAAAATACTGAAAAAATCAGTGAAATAAGCAGAAATCCTAGGGATTAGAACATAGATATGAAGACCAGTCAAGCAAACAAAGAGAAACGGAATTAAACACTCAAACTCTGTTAGAAAAGTATTACAGAAACGCAAAGAGACGAAACCCTAATTTTAGAGAAACACTAAAATTAGTAAATAGTAGGAAAAACAGAAGGTTTTTAAGGAGAAACATCAAATAAACTTAAAATCATCTCAGATCTACAAGGATCTGAACAGACTCGAGTAGCAAAAGACTAGCATTTTAAAAATGACAGAAGTGAGAAGAAAATCTGGTTTGGAACCAGAGGTTTAAGGCATAAATGTGAAGATAATAGTACTCACAAACATGGAGATGAATCCAGGCAGGTTCATCAAGAAAAACAATGAAAGGTTTTGGACCAAGTCTGAGTGGAATCTCTTTGATATTCCTTCAACCAACAACAAAATCGAATAACCAGTGAAGATAGGAGGCCGGCTGGGGCCTAAAATCAAAGGGAAACCCCATAGGTTGAAGGGTTTTCGGTGACGACGGCTAGGGTTAGGGGAGAGTTTGAGAGATAAGAGAGGAGGAGGGATTCAAGGGCGGCGGGGTTGAAGAAGTGACTAGGGTTAGGGGTCGTTTGGTGTAATTAAAAAAGGAAAATGATCCTGGATCGTTGAGCTTTTGAGATCAACGACCAGGATTTGATCTAATGGGTTGGGCGGGTTTTAAATTGGGTCAGGGTATTGGACTATGATTTTAATTGGGATGGGGGTTATAATTGGGCTAAGGTCCGAAATTAAAACAAATTAAAAGAGGCTATTTGTTAAATACCCAATTTATTTGATAAAATAATTTATAAAAATAGGTAATAAAATGATAAAAATTTTATTGATGCCTAAAAATGATTTAAAATTATTAATTAATATTATAAAAATGTAAAAGGTCATTTTATTGTGAAATAAGGTAATTATGCACTTGTGGGCTATTATTGCAAAGTTATAGCAATTATAACCCTAAAATGTGAATGTGGCTATTCATGAACTAATTAAAGCTTAGTATAAATATAAGTGATAAAATTAAGCAATAAAAATTATCATAAAACCATTTGTGATGCAATTAGTAATTATTTATATAATAAAATACTGGGATAAATTAATCAAAAAATCCTTTAAAAATGCAGAAATTATGGAATAATATTAATTGATGCTTATGCATTGTTTTGAAGATATATATGCATTTTGAAAATAATATAGAAAAAAATTGGGTAACAACAGTCTTTTAAATATGCACTCCTCATTTGGCCTTCCATTCCACCATGTGAAAGGACTGTCCTTGTAGCCAAGATCAAACAAGCCACAAGAATTAACACAAAAAGTAAAGTCTTCATACTCTGGGGGATACACTGGTAGGCCTCCTATATTCTCCTCCTCTCCAAGAGCAACATTAAAATCCCCCCCCCCCCAAACTAGCTATGGCAGCTACATATCACTAGCCAAATAGTATAAATTGTCCCATAGTTCCAGTCTCTCCAAAGCACAGCATTTAGCATATACAAAGGTCATCACGATATACTTCCCAAGATCTTGATGGTACAATTTAATTGTCATTTGTTTCTCAGTATCAATCAACAAGTCCCATTCCACCAAAGCATCAAAAAACAACCAAATCTTCACATTCACATTATAAATGGCAGCTTCCAAACCAAGCCTTCTTCTATAGTTCTGAATAAATATCTTCCTTTGGAAAGGATCCATGAGTGCAACAATGAAGAAGCCATGTTCCCTTCCATATTTATAACTCTCTAACAGGCCTGTTGAGTCTTAACAGACCTTATGTTCCATATTAGAGTTTTAATCATCATCTTCTTGTTGTTGATGCTGCCCTTCTGGGCAGGATTCTTGTAGGTCGTTGTGGCTCTTTAGGTTGTGTTTTCTTCCCTTTCTTTCCACTTCTAATAGCTGATTTAGGAGATACATCCCCTTCCCTAATTACTTGTTTAAAGTTTTTTTGTTGCTGACTGTTGATACCCAATTTTTCCAAAAATATTTTAAAAATTGCATATATATACCTTCAAAATCATGCATTAGTAGCAATTGATATTTTTTCATAATTTTTTCACATTTTTATAAATGTCCCACGTTTTATTTCTAATATATAACTAAAAAATTTCATCACAAATGATTTCAAAAACATTTCTTGATTTAATTATTTTGTAAACAGCCAATTTGGCACATTTTGGATATAATTGCAATAAATTTGCAATTATAGCCCAAGTATATAATTTTGTACTATTTTTACCAAAAATTAGTCCTTTGTATTTTAAAATACTAAATAATCATTTAAAACTATTTTCTATGCATGAATTCATTTTTATGATTATTAGCTATTTTATAAATTATTTTAACTAATTTGGATTGGGTATTTGACAAATAGCCTATTCTATTTTGATTTTAGCCTAAATTAAACTAGCCCAAACACCAAGCCCAATCCATTAATCCTACCGGACCCGTATCTGATTAAATCTTGGTCGTTGATCAATTTTGATCAACGACCCAGATTTGTCANAAATTAACCTAATGACCCCCCCAAACCTCTCATTCACTCCTCACTCACCCGCCGTTACTCCTCTCATTCTCTCTCAAACCTCCTCCACCCTAACCATGGCTTCCACCCGCCGTTGCTTGCTCGCCGTTAATTATGGTGGTTCACCACCACTCCTAGCCCTAATAGCTCTCCTATGGTCGGGATTCTTGCTGTCTTGAGGTCCTCAAGGGGACCAGTGGCCGTTCACTCGACCCTGGGCCTGTTCTCACCATTCTCAGGCCACAGTGGCTCGATTGAGTAAGATCGTCCTATTTTATTACTAAATCTATGGCTTCTAAGTCGGAATCTCTCTATATCTGGGTTATCTCTCTCAAAACCCTAACTTCATCTCTTGGATCTTTAGATCTGTAACAGATCTGATTATATTTGAGCTATCCTACTGTTTTTCTATGAAAACTTTTCTGATTTTCGAAGCGTCTCTTCATTTCATAACTAGGGTTTCTAACACTTTTCTTCAAAACAATTCTCGCTAATTTCTAAGTGTTATTCCTTGATTCTTATGTGTTTGATCGATTTGTTAAACTTCCTTTTAACCCTAATCAATTTTGTTCAAATCCCCTAATTCTTTGGCTTTAGTCTTGAGTTCTGAATTTGTCTTTACGGTTCGTTCATTCAATCTGTATGTATGTTTGATTCTCATGAATTTGCTTCGATTAATCTGAGTATTTTGTGATTTTCCCCCTGATAACATCTCATTAGGGTTTCTGATTTGGTTCTGCCTGTTTTTACTCTATTTATTTGTTTATTCTTGGAAGTTTATAATATCTCACTTAAAATTAGTATTACTTTGATTCTTTGAACCATTGATTTCCTAGGTTGATACTCGTATGCCTATTTCTGATTATTTCCCTATCTTTCATGACTTTTAAATTACTGCTTGCTTTTTTTACGACTAATTGTATTACTTATTGACTCTTAGTATTGTTCCCTTAATTAGAGCTTTATGAACCTACCCCTAATTACTTGTTCTATACCTACAGTGTTTGAATTCTTTCTGTAATTTTTATACTCCAGCTATATATGGTCTTTTTCCTTGTTTGTTACTTGTCTTTTACCGTTCGAAATAACTCCTTAATTAAGGGAGTAGTTGGACTGATTTTTGCTTTGATTGATTCTGAGTTCCATAATCACTGTTCAACTTTGACTCTTACCTTATTTAGCTAGCTTTCAAACTACTATATATATTTCTCTCTTCTACTCTCATTACACACTCATACACACACGAACGAACATTGGTTCACATCTCTCATACAGTCAAAAGCTCTTCTACTTTCTTTGTTACTTGCTATTGTTACTAAATTAGTCGGCGGCAAGCCAAGGCTAATTATTGCACTCTCTAGTTCTTCCCTTTGTGTTTACTCTCATTACTAGTATTTTTGATTTTAAATTCAAGCTCCCAAACCAATGTGTATCCTACTGCTTCAGTTTATCATATTCCTGATCTGTTTCCGTCTATTGTTTTGCTATTCGACATGTAATTGATCTGTTTACATTATTGCTTCACCCAGCATGTTGGTTATGTCCTACCCCTTTTAGGATTAGCATGTTTACTCCCCCTTGTAGTCTGTCTCAGTGTGACTCTACTCTGTTTTTGAATGCTTGTCTATTTGTTGTCCAGTTCTGGCATGCACCTATTTTTTTGAAAAACTGATTTGTTACCCTAACTTGTCTTGATGTTATGCTTAATCATGTCTAGTACTTCTATGTCCTCAATGTTGCTATGAAATCCTACTATGTCATATCCCAATCCCATGAACCCCCTAAAGCACTTCTGATTCTATAACTATGTTCTAATTAGCACTCCTGAATCCATGTTTTACTATTTGCACTATTAGCCACCCCTTAATTGCAAAAGACTTCTGTTTATTATATGTGCATTATGTGTCCCCAGTCCCCCACTTATCCCTGTGTGAAGCGTTGTTATTTGAGTATTGTTGAACCTCTTTGGCTCCGTGTTTGATCTGTTGTTTGTTTGATTACACAACTTTTGTCAAAACTGTTTTTACTGCTAACCAACTCTCCTATTTTATAAAACTACTTCAACTGAGTCTTTTTTTCAAATACTGCTTTCCTATTAAATCATTTTCAAAACTATGTCAAGAAATCTCACTCTACTCTTAGGTGCTTAAGTTTTGCCCCTCCAGTGTGCGACTGCTTTGGGATCCCTGTGAGATCCCTCTGAACTCTAATGCACTGGAGCTGGCTCTTCCACACTGCACTTACTCAGTTCTGGTTATGAAGTCTGGGTGTGAGCATTGCCCGGGATCCTTGATGTCCTTAGGGAACTCTGACACACCCGGACATGAGAAAGGCTATGACTTTGGCATATGAGGCTATGGACACTTTGGTACATTTGGGCCTACTTCAGGCTCCCTATAGTTTAACTTCTTATTTTCCCTTATCTATTTATATAATTTATTCAGCTAGTCTGTAATAATTATTTGTAAACAGATATTGGGGTTTGCTAGTGAAATGGGGAGGGTAGTTATATATTCTATCATTGGGTAGAAATTATGCCTTAAGCTTTTACATTCCCTATCTGCATTAGAATCCATGCTTAGGACCAACATATTCATTCAAACCATGCCAAACATGCATTAGATATCATGTCTTTAAGGCTTTTCATGTTTACTGCTTTAACGTACAGCATTTCCTTAATTTTATGTTTATGCCTACCACCTAGAAATCCTACTCCTAGGATAATAAAAATCAATATAAAACTGTTACTCATGTGCATTCAAAATCATGTTTTGAATCATCCTGTAACTCTTTGTGCATTTTGAAATCATACTTTAGGAATTCTGTGGATTCTGAAATCATGCATTAACCATTCTGCATTTATATGTGCATATTAGATACCATGCTCTAGGACTCTATTTGCATTTTTTAACCACGCCTAGTTTAAACTATTGATTTATGAAAAGGTATAACACAATCTCACATATGATTATCCTGTTTTAGATAAAACTAGTAACAATCTCTGTATTTTCGTAACACCTAGAACAACACTCTTTTAGGCAAAAACAACTTCTGAACTGTCTAAAGGTTAACAGGCTTAAAAATCAGTAGGCAAACTGATTAGGCCCCTGCTTCTGAGTTTATAAAAATAAAGCTGCATATTTCTGTGCATGGGTACTCACTTAGATATCCTGTCTTAGGATTTAAATTGCTTCTTGTTTGTGTTTGAGACGTGCTGATTATGTGCATTACTTGTGGAGTTAAATTTGGGCCTCATAATTGCGTTCCTGCATTTATCTGATTAGTCATATTTGTTCTTGCTTGTCGCTTAGAATTTTATCCTTTTAAAACCTTAGGAGTCTGTCTGGAACTACCTATACTTAGGTCATAAATTCCTCCAAGACCATTAAGAAGGGACGGGTAACAGCACGCATAGAGATCGCTAAATAAATTCGTTTAATAACCGCTAAGGGGTGAAGTAAAGGGTAGATATGGATATGATGGCCCGTGCGCTAATGCCACGTGTAGTCCCTCACTGAGGAGTGATTATCGGGCATTGCATTGATGTGATCCTATAGGATAAACAACTTAGGACTCCCCTATCCCCTACATATGTGTGCTTAGACCATAAATCTTTCTTAAACCTTATCACATATGTGTGCTTAGACTGCGAATCTTTTCAGTACCATTACTTGTTTCCATATGTATACTTTGACTGCCTATTTTCTACTTGCTTAAATTCAAAAAGTTTGTTTGGTCGGCAACCACAGTTGTGGACTTTGAGGGGTGCCTAACACCTTCCCCTTGGAGTAATTTCAAGCTCTTACCCAATCCCTTGTTATTCAATTAGTGTTATTGTGACCCTTAATAGGTTCCCTAACGCACCTTAATTCGTTAGGTGGCGACTCTTCAAACCCTTCACATCCCTTATCCCAAAAGGAAATGAGCTATCCCAATAATGTCAAAAATCCTGACCGATCCGAAAGGAGAGGAAAGAGGGGGCGCGACAGCATGGAGACTCTACTGGGGAAGTCTAGGCTTTTACCATTACAAACCATTTTTGTGAATTCGTCTAAGTATGCCTGGTTTTTGTTAAATACCTGCACCCTTTCCCTTTCCCCTTTATGTGCAATTAATTGTTTACTTTCCCAGGTATTTATTCTTTTAAATGAAACTGACATGTTTCTTTTTGTTTTCCTTTGTAACTGTTTTTCAATCATAACTGTTGTATTTATCGCTTTCATAATGTGCAAATATATGACAACATATTTATTGCTTATTGCTGCATAATCATGCTCAACATCATATTCCACTCGTGCCTATACAAATCCTATAGCAACTTGATGAGTGGTTGCGCTCTTCCATTTTATATCACCCCCTAAATTCGGAAAGTCTTATTTTTGGTAAAACTAGTCGATCAGCGGTGCAATCGACGGTTCCGTGCCTTTCCCCCTCAAGTTATCCGCTTGAGGGTACCAGTATAGACTCCTATAGTAACCTTACTTTGATTATAATTGTACATGCATCGTGGTCAAACTTAGCCGGGTTAATATGTTGTCCCCATAATAACCTTTAGGAAAAGCCTTGTCCAAAAGTCCACAGGGGTTTCCATAATCCCAACGGACGCAACCACGATCTATGTATTAATTTGGAGAAATAAGTGCCAATATGCTAATCATTGATGTATAAGTAGTTGAATCGGGAGGGGGAAGGATCTAACCTTATCTATTTTGTAGAAAATGAGGCACGAAGTCCCCAGGTTTGGCATGGTCAATGGATACCACCATTTTTGTTGGATTGGTGGGAAGACCTTTCGCCAAGTGACAAAGACCATGTGAAGAGGGTCCTCGAAAACTTACCCTCTTTACTGGATATCCAACCGAACAATATGTTGATCGCAACAGCCACTATGTTCTGGGACAGAGAAAGGTCTGTGATCCATTTTGGCAACATAGAAATGATCCCCCTCTTGGAGGAGATAGGGGATTACCTTGGGACAGTCCAAGTTTGTTGGTGCTGGAAAACCGCGCCGCTAGGGGGTTCCTGAAAATGATGGGTTTGAAAAAGAACGATGATTTAGAGTGTCTGACAGAGTCCTACATACCTTTTGAATATCCCTATGAACGATACGGCCATAGAAAATCCTATCGTATCTTCCACGATGAATTCTCTATTACTTCCTTGGGTCATATTCACCGCAGGGTTTTTGTGTTCGTTTTTTGATTCCTGGGTATGATAGTATTGCCAAGCAAAGGAGACAGGATTCACACTAGACTGGATATGGTAGACAAAACCTTAATAAAGGGGATCGAGGGGCAAACATATACCATTATCCCTATGATCATAGCAGACATATACCGAGCCTTGGACCGCTGCCAGAAGGGGTTCAAACACTTTAAGGGTTGTAATTTGCTACTACAGGTTTGGTTATTAGAGCATCTCCAAAGGGGTCAATATCGTCAAGAGTTTCCACGAAGGGCGTGGAATGATTATATAGCCTTCCATCACCCTAAGAGAATGACCTACATCTCAGACAGGTTTGCTCAACCGGGAAATGCTACAGAATGGGTGCAGTTTTTTGACAATTTGACCGAGGACCAGGTTCAATGGATGTTGGAATGGTTCCTTACCAGTGAGTTCATCATCAGATTGAGGGATGCTCCGCACCTGGTTTTGATCGGTTTAAGGGGCATATACCCTTATGCTCCCATCAGGGTTATGAGACAGGCAGGCAGGAAGCAAGTCATACCGCGAGTTTCTAAAATGAGTCATTACAGGGCAGATTTTCAGGACGATGACATCCCGTGCAAATGTGAAGCTCAGCATATGTGGCATCTAAAGGTTATTACAGAAAAGGACACCATCGAGCCAGGCAGGTACCACGCAGGGCATGTACGCTTTTACCTATCATGGTAGGAAGACAGCATAACAGGGACAGTTGAGCCGGGAATCGGTGGGGGAAACAGGATCATAGACGAAGTTGATGAGACCCAAGTGAAATATAGTAAATTGCACAAAAGGGTACGTGAGTCCAAGGCCGATCATGTGGAACAACACAATAATGATATGGAACTGATCAATGAGTGGAAGGAAAGGGCTATCAAATCTAATGAAAGGTTGGAATATTTGGAGTAGGGTCTGATGGAGCTAGAGGCGAAGACTAGGAAAAGAGTCGTCGACTGCCAAAATGCTGAGGGAAGCGAATGAGGGCATCTAGCAAGAGTATACCTGTTGTTGGGCATGCAAGACCTGGGGAACCTGATCGTTAGAGCCAAGAAGATCAAGCCTGGGGAAGGTCCTTCTGGGACCAAGTAGATTAGATTTACCTGCTTTTTCAAATGTAATAAGGCCAAGTGCCATTAGTGACTTATCTTATTTAGTGTCGTTTTAGATTTATCTACTTTCACATTAATGAAATGAGGCAATTATTGGCATCTAAGTTCTCCAAATAAACTTGTCGCTAGGCCTACCTCGGGCACAACGAGGCTCCCAAATTAGGACACATTTTTATATTCATGCAATGTGTGTTTAAATACTGCAATACTTTCTCATGATCTTCACTTACTTGGCTACCTTTTGTTTTTGCTTTCTTTCTTTTTAATTGTTCCCCTCCCCAAAGGTTGGTTCGTGCATTCTGGCATCATTATCATATCACACAAGATCCAGGGGCCCTCCGCCTTCTCCTCCTCCTAGTCCACCTAAAGGCAAAGGCAAAGGCAAAATAGAATATTTGAGCAATATCAGAAAGGAAAAAACAATGACAGATGAACGAACAGAAGCTCCTGACAATCAAGGTACTCAGGTTCAGAATGATGCTATATCACAACTCTAGCAAAGGTTGTTAAAACTCCAAGGGGATCTTGAACATGTGCGAAACTTGGCGAATCTGTCCTTCTCACTTAGTGTTCCAGATGTCAATCATCCGAACACCAAAAATTGTATACCTCCTCAGAATACCCCAAACAAACAGTACCCTCCCAAAACTCACCACCGTACAACTCCACCAAAAAATCAATCTATTCCACCACAATGCAACACTTGCCACACTCCGAGAAACACCCCACTGATCATCCCTGAACCACAAAACCCCACAAATGACCACCATTATGCTCAAGCACCAGGACATCATAACAACCCCATAGACGTGGAGACTCTACCTCACTCCACCCAACCCATTTCTTACACACCTGAACCCAGTGAGAAGGATATGCTCATTAAGAACTTGGCTGAAGAACTCAAGAGACTGACTAGCTGAGTCCAAGGCGTCGAAGGAAGTAAAAGAGTTGAGGGATTGAACTATGAAGATATCTGCATATAGCCTGATGTTGAATTACCAGAGGTTTACAAACCTCCTAAGTTCGAGATGTTCGACGGTACAGGTAATCCCAGGGTCCATTTGAGAACCTATTGTGATAAATTGGTTGGAGTAGGAAGAGACGAGAAGATTCGCATGAAACTGTTCATGAGAAGCCTCATTGGAGATGCTTTATCTTGGTACATCATCCAAGACCCTAAGAAGTGGTCCAACTGGGTAGGCATGGCCTCAGATTTCATGGATCGGTTCAGGTTCAACACGGAGAATGCTCTAAACGTATTTTATATCCAGAACCTCAAAAAGAAGCCCACCAAACTTTTCACGAGTATGCCACTCACTGGAGATCTGAAGCAGCCAAGGTCAGGCCTGCCCTAGATGAAGAACAAATGAACAATTCTTCGTCCGGACACAGGACCCGCAGTATTATGAGAGGCTGATGGTAGTTGAAAACCACAAATTCTCTGACATCATCAAGCTAGGTTAGAGAATTGAAGAAGGGATTAAGAGCGGAATGGTTACTAATTTCAAAGCACTAAAAGCCACCAACAAAGCCTTGCAGTATGGTGGTATATCCAAGAAGAAAGATACAGGGACGGTAATGGTTTAACAGGGACCCAAATCCCCATTGGTATACCGAACTTCGCCACTCACATAACAAGCACCCCCACCTACATATCAGCCAGCACCTCTACCAATATATAAATTTTCACCCCTACCTACTTATCAACCCACGTCTACCAGATATTCCCAACCAGCCACTATTTATCATACATACAACTCTCAACCCTCTCACTTCAATTCACCCTCTGATCGCCAAAATTTTCCAAGACCTTGACCCATACTTGACCGCAGACCGCCCAAGAAATATACTGCCATTGTTGAACCTATTGACCAGTTGTAAGAAAGATTAAAAATTGATGGTTATGTTACTCATATCCCTGCTGTAACCCCTGAAAATCCATCCTAGTGGGTCAATCCAAATAAAACCTGTGCATACCATTCCGGCATGAAAGGACATACTATTGATGAATGTCGTTCACTGAAGGATAAAATCCAGTCTCTGATTGATAATAAGGTCATCCTAGCAAAGGAAGCTACTGCTAATGTCTGCAACAATCCGCTCCCAGGCCATAAGGGTGGAGGCATCAACATGATAGAGATAGAGGAAGAATGGGACCCAGAGGGGTCGATCGGATTGATAAAAGAAGGTGATGACCCAAAGAAGCCAGCGGTCACACTTAATCCCATCATAGTCCAGATTCAGCCGTCAGAAGATGTTGAGGTAGCTGCATCAGTCCCATTCAAGTTTGAAGTGCCACCATCTGCGAATGCACATGTGCCGTTTGAGGTTGAGGTAATGCCACCTGCCACGACACTTGTCCCATTTGAAGTGAAGATAGCCACACCAATTATAGTGACAGTGTCAACCCCACCGATTTTCAATGCTAATGTCGTACCTTAGGACTATGTGGCTGAAGCAAGAAAGAAAGGTAAGGTCAAGATGGAAGAAGTTGGTGCCGCACAGGGGATGACCAGGACCGGCAGGGTCTATACACCTGAACACTTGGAAGAGTCTAGCAAACATGATTCCAACAAGCCACCTGTCATTGAAACAGGTCTAGATGATCTTTGGAGAAAGGTGCAAGCCAAAGAATATTCATTCATAGATCAGCTGAGCAAGACTCCATCCCAAATATCCATCTTGTCATTGCTACAGAACTCGAAGCCCACATGAATGATTTGATGAGAGTGTTGAACGAAGCATATGTGCCTAATAACATAACTAGTGGAGAAATGGCCAGCATGGTAGGACAGGTGCTGGAAAGTCACAAGATCACTTTCCACGAGGATGAGCTGCCACCCAAAGGGCTAAGTCACAACAAGGAACTGCACATCACCGTGCAATGTGAAGATTATTTCATTACTAGGGTTCTAATCGACGGAGGATCCAGCCTGAAGATTTTCCCATTGACAACACTCAAAAGATTGGGCAAAGGATTATACGAGATAAGAGAAGGGTCCATGAATGTGAAGGCTTTTGACGGTTCTCAGAGGGACACCATTGGAGAAATCAGTCTTTGTCTATAGATGGGACCTACATGGTTCGAGGTTGAATTTCAGGTGATAGATGTATCTGCATCGTATAACCTGTTATTGGGACGGCAATGGATAGATGCCGGTGGGGTTGTGGCGTCACATTGCACCAGGAAATAAAATTTGAATGGAACCACTAGGAAGTAATCATCCACGAAAATGGAAGCAACCCTATCTATAGTCGCCAGACCATCCCGATGGTTGAAGGTAGAAGAAGGCTGGGTGGAGAAACCTATCACCACATCGAGCGATTCAACGCAATAGACAAGGACAAGTGGTGGGATAGTAAGATCGAAAGCATATTGAACTAGAGCGGGTACGAGCCTGGCAAAGGGCTCGGTAAGAATCTTCAGGGGGTTTCGAAACCGATAAAACTGAAGCGCCATGGCACCACTTTTGGGCTGGAATACAAATACACATGGAAAGAGTACAAAAATTGGTCACCACCATGGCACAGTCCCTGCTATCCATTGGAACAGCCTATACCACATTTTTAGCAGACCTTCTAGCAAGCTGACATCATATGGGGGTCAGAAGAAGAAGAAACTCTAGCAGATTTGAAGAATCTATTCCTAGAAGATGCAGACATGGAATGTTGTGTTATTGTTGAGGCGGAGGAAGAGGAAGGCCCTACCATGCAAGTTGTGAGCAAGGGATCATTCCTCAAGAATTGGACTATCAGACCATCCAGGGCCCGACGAGTCCCGGGGTAGCAACGCTGAACAAGCGTCTTTTACTTCATTTTTTATAATGATTTCCTTTTCGCATTTTGGTTTTCCAATAAAATCCCCGATGTTCCAAACGTTTGTTTAAATTATCAAAATCTCGTTTACGTTTCAACGAATCAGTATTTATTTATTATTGATTTTCTCTCACTACTTTTATCTATACAACATTAATATTTCCTGTATTGATGAACCAATGATTGTGACATGCAATGAGACAACGCAACGAAAGGACAGTGATTCAGAAGAAGAGGATGTCATACCCGATGAAATTGTCAGAGAAGTTGAGGATTTCGAGAACAGACCTAAGTCCAACCTAGACGAAACTGAGGTAGTCAACCTGGGAGATTCAGAGACTATCAAATAAACTCGTATCAGCATCCATTTATTACCATCAGAGAAAGAGGAATACACACAATTCGTGAAAGAGTATGAATACATATTTGCATGGTCGCACGACGACATGACTGGTCTAAGTACATCCATTGTGGCTCACAAGCTGTCAACCAATCCAATGTGCCCACCGGTGAAGCAGAAGCTCAGGAAGTTCAAGCCTGATATGAGCCTGAAAATCAAGGAGGAAGTTACCAAGAAAATCAACGCCAAGGTCCTCAGGGTATTTGAATATCCAACAGGGTTAGCCAACATAGTGCCAGTTCCAAAGAAGGATGGGAAAGTCAGGGTTTGTGTCGATTACCGGGATCTAAATCGGGCCAGTCCAAAGGGTGATTTCCCTCTTCCAAATATACACATCTTGATTGAAAATTGTGCAAAGCATGAACTTCAGTCATTCGTGGATTGTTTCGCCCGATACCATCAGATCTGGATGGATGAGGAAAATGCTGATAAAACAACTTTCATCACGCCGTGGGGAGTCTACTGTTATAAGATGATGCCATTCAGTTTAAAGAATGCTGGGGGCACTTATATGAGGGCTATGACCACTATCTTCCATGACATGATACATAAAGAGAATGAGGTATATGTGGACGACGTCATTATCAAGTCCAAGAAAGCCACCGACTATATAGTAGGTCTGAGGAAGTTGTTCAACAGGTTGTGGAAATACAACCTGAAATTGAACCCCGCGAAGTGTGCATTCCGAGTTCCTGTCAGAAAATTGCTTGGGTTTATCGTCAGCCGCCGAGCAATAGAACTGGATCCGTCAAAAGTCAAAGCCATCCAAGAGTTACCACTGCCAAAGAACAAGAAAGATGTGATGAGTTTCCTAGGGCGCCTTAACTACATCAGCCGGTTCATAGCCCAGTCCACGGTCATATGTGAACCAATCTTCAAGATGTTAAAGAAGGATGTTGCAACTAAATGGACCAAGGATTGTCAAAAATCTTTCGATTGAATCAAGGAATACTTGTCAACGCCACCAGTTTTGGTCCCCCCAGAGCCAGGTAGACCCTTGCTACTCTACCTTGCGGTATTAGATGGAGCTTCCGGCTGCGTTCTGGGGCAGCACGACGAGACAGAAAGAAAGGAACATGCTATCTATTATTTGAGTAAGAAGTTCACTCCATATGAGGCACGGTATTCTCTACTGGAATGTACATGTTGTGCTCTAAACTAGGTAGCTCAGAAGTTGAGGCAATACTTCTATTCCTACACGACAGATCTCAATATCAAGGATGGATCCCTTGAAGTACATCTTTCAGAAGCCCATACCCATTGGCAACCTGTCTAAGTGGAAAATCCTGCTAAGTGAATTCGACATCGTGTATGTGACTCATAAAGTGGTCAAGGGACAAGCATTGGCAGATCATCTTGCCGAGAACCCTGTGGGAGGAGAATATGAACCTCAGAAAACATATTTCCCGATGAAGAAGTGTTATTCTTGGAGAAGACATTGTTGAATCCTATGACGGTTGGAGAATGTTCTTCGACGGAGCAGCCAATTTCAAAGGAGTCAGTATTAGAGCAGTCTTGGTGTCAGAAACTGGCCAACATTATTCGGCATCTGTTAAACTCAGATTCCCCTACACTAACAATATGGCAGAGTATGAAGCCTGCATCCTAGGGCTTAACATGGCCATTGACATGAATATTCAAGAGCTGCTAGTAATTGGTGATTCAGACCTGCTAATACACCAAGTACAAGGAGAATGGGATACCAAGAATTCCAAGATATTGCCATATCTGCACCATGTGTAGGAATTGAGAAAGAGGTTCACAAAGACAGAATTTATGCACGTCCCCAGAATTGAGAATGAGTTTGCCGATGCACTGGCCACTCTATCATCCATGATACAGCATCCAGATAAGAACTTCATTGATCCTATTCCAGTAAAGATCCATAGCCAACCGGCATATTGTGACCATGTTGAACAAAAAGCGGATGAAAAACCATGGTTCCACGATATCAAGGAGTATTTATCAAAGGGAGAATACCCAGAGCTTTCAAACCATACGTAAAAATGCACGCTTCGGAGATTGTCCAATAGTTTCTTTCACAGTGGAGGAACCTTGTACAGGAGAACTCTCAATTTGGGATTATTGAGATGTGTCGATGCAAAGGAAGCCTCCAGACTACTTGAAGAGATACGTGTCGTTACTTGCGGCCCACATATGAATGTTTTTGTCTTGGCCAAGAAAATAATCAGAGCCGGTTACTTCTGGATGACCATGGAAACGGACTGCATACAGTATGTCCGGAAATGCTACCGATGTCAGGTACATGCAGATATGATAAAGCTACCCCAAATGAGCTCAATGCAACAAGCTCGCCTTGGTTATTCGTCGCCTGGGGAATGGACGTCATTGGACCGATCGAGCCTACAGCCTCAAATGGACACACGTTCATCTTAGTAGCTATTGATTATTTCACCAAATGGGTCAAAGCAGCATCTTACAAAGCAGTGACTAAGAAAGTTGTGTCAAACTTTGTCCGCGACCATATTATTTGTCGGTTTGGAGTTCTAGAATCAATCATCAGCGACAACGGCTCCAATCTAAACAGTGATCTGATAAAATCCATGTGCGAGACTTTCAAAATCAAGCACAAGAATTCCACAGCAGATAGACCTAAGATGAATGGAGCTGTAGAAGCCGCCAGCAACAACATCAAGAAGAAATTGAAAAAGATGATAGAAAGACACAAACAGTGGCACGAAAACCTATCATTTGCCTTACTGGGATATCGCACCACAATCCGCACATCAATTGGGGCAACTCCTTATTTGCTGGTTTATGGTACGGAAGTTGTTATTCCTGCCAAAGTGGAAATTCCTTCCTTAAGAATCATACAAGAAGCTGAGCTCAGCGATGAGAATAGATAAGAAGTCGTTATGAGCAGCTAGCCCTCATATACGGGAAAAGGATGAATGCAATATCTCACGGTCAACTTTATCAGAGCAGAATGAACATAGCCTTCAACAAAAGATTCAAGCCAAGGCAGTTCACACTGGGGCAGCTTGTGTTAAAGAAGATCTTTTCGCATCAAGATGAGGCCAAAGGGAAATTCTCTCCCAACTGGCAAGGTCCGTATATGGTTCATCAAATGTTGACGAGAGGAGATCTCATACTTTCATAAATGGACGGAGAAGTATTGCCAAAACCAATCAATTTCGATGAAGTCAAGCGCTACTATGTGTAATTCTTTATGCTCTTCTCAAATGATGTAAATTGAACTAANGCAGAACTTTGAGGAGGACCCTCAAAATTCTAAAAGACGTTCAGCCGACCGCAGCATGCGCAACAGTCAGAGACGTCAACCCATCTAACTGGGGCAGAATTTTGAGGAGGATCCTCAAAATTCCGTAGCATGAGAGGCTGCAATGTCTTGAACCGTGTCACAGTCGTCGGTTCATCTAAATATCTTAAAATATATTTTATACTATGTCTTTGAAAAATCATGCATGCTTGCTTTCAAAAATAGCTCTGTTTAGCAAACGCTACCCCGATAATGTGAACAGGATCATCAGACCAAGCAGAACGAGTCAAGCAAATCCCGCGGGGATGCGAACCGACCTTCCCCATCTACAGAACTCATGATTTTTCTTTGGATGCAGGAACAAAGGATAAACACGCTTCAAAGTCACAATTCTTAAAACTGTTGCAATTGCCGAAATTTGCTATCAGCACAAAGAACAAACATGCTCCGTAGTCACAATTCTCACAACAATCGCAGTATCGAAATCTGCTACCAGCTAAGAAATTCTACTATCATTTGCTATTTATTCTTCTGCATAAGGCTAATCGTTGCCTCCATCTTGCATGAGGTTAAGCTCTACCTCCATCTGCATAAGGCTAAACTCTGACTTCCCCTTGTGTAAGGCTAATCACTGCCTTCCCCTGCACGATACTAAGCTCTGTCTCCACCTGCATAAGGCTAAACTCTGCCTTCCCCTTGCATAAGGCTAATCCCTGCCTTCCATTTGCATAAGGATAATCTCTGCCTCCTCTTGCATGAGGTTAAGATCTACCTCCACACCTCGCATGAGGCTAAGCTCTGCCTCCATCTGCATAAGGCTAATCGCTGCCTCTCTATCTGCATGAGGTTAAGCTCTCCTCCATTTTGCATAAGGCTAATCTCTGTCTGCCCTTGCATAAGGCTAATCTTTGCGTTCACCTGCATAAGGCTAAACTTTGCCTTCATTTGCATAAGACTAAGCTCTGTCTCCATACCTACATGAGGCTAAACTCTGCCTCCAATTTACTTTTTCACCGAGACTAAGCGCTGTCTCTCAAAGAATTATTTACTTCGCTTCTCTTTCGGGCTAAGATCTGCGCCCCAATTCGCAAGACTAAGCCTTGTCTTGTTGACGTCATATTATTGCATCTCATGGGCTGAAATATTGCCAACTTGTCCAAAGGCGTCATAGTTTAACGGCATCATCCTCATAGCCGACACCATGTCATGGCCTGAGGATCTCTCCCAATCTTGCATATCATTATTCAAAGGCGTCATAGTTCGGAGGCACCATCTTCATGGCCCGAGAATATCATTTCATGGCCTGCGAATCTCTCATCAAACAATTCATGGCCCAGGACATCATGGTCTAAGGACGTCGTCCCTAACCGTTCGAAGACAGCTTTCATAGTCCCCAAAGGGAACCTGCATCATGTTTAAATTTATGCACGATATATGCTTGTATTATTCTTATTTGCAGGTGACCCGGCAAGCAACGGCTATCCCAGCAGTAGAGATCCCGCTCTAGTTATCCCAACCATATCAAACCTAACCTCTCGCGTAAACTGTTCATTCGCCCATCCCTATATATTGTGTCCGTTCTTGTAATGAATTCACCGGTATATTTTTCCGGTGAATCCGGAACTACATATGGCCTGATTCCTGTAGGAAGCTCAGAAGCCAGGGTGCGGCCTAAATCTATCTAACCATTTCGCTCGGTCAAAATTGCTCATCATGTCTTTACCTGGCAACTCTTTCATCCTTTCCGGGTAAAGAGGGGCAGTTGTTGCATTAGTAGCAATTGGCATTTTTTCATAATTTTTCCACATTTTTATAAATTTGTCTAGAATTTTATTTCTAATAAATAACTACAAGATTTCATCACAAATGATTTCAAAAACATTTCTTGATTTAATTATTCCGTAAATAGCCAATTTGGCACCTTTTGGCTATAATTGCAATAACTTTGCAATTATAGCCCAAGCATATAATTTTGTACTATTTTTACCATGAATTAGTCATTTGTATTTTAAAATACTAAATAATATTTTTAAACTATTTTCTATGCATGAAATTTATTTTTATGATTATTAGTTATTTTATAAATTATTTTAACTAATTTGGATTGGGTATTTGATAAATAGCCTATTCTATTTTGATTTTAGCCTAAATTAAACCGGCCCAAACCCCAAGCCCAATACGTTAATCCTACTCGACCCGTATCTGATTAAATCTTAGCATTGATCAATTTTGATCAACGGCCCAGATTCGCCCTTTCCTAATTTAACCTAATGACCCCCCTCCCCCCTCCCAAAACCTCTCATTCACTCCTCACTCACACGCTGTCACTCCTCTCATTCTCTCTCAAACCCCCTCCGCCCTAACCATGGCTTCCACCCATCGTTGGTTGCTCGCCGTTAATTATGGTGGTTCACCACCACTCCTAGCCCTAATGGCTCTCCTATGGCCGGGATTCTTGCTGTCTTGAGGTCCTCAAAGGAACCAGTGGCCGACCCTGGGCGTGTTCTCACCATTCTCAGGCCACCATGGCTAGGTTGAGTAAGATCGTCCTATTTTATTACCAAATCTATGGCTTCCAAGTCGAAATCTCTCTATCTCTAGGTTATCTCTCTCAAAACCTTAACTTCATCTCTTTGATCTTTAGATCTGTAATAGATCTGAGTATATTTGAGCTATCTTATTGTCTTTCTATGAAAACCTTTCCGATTTTGAAAGTGTCTATTCATCTTCATAACTAGGGTTTCTAAAACTTTTCTTCAAAACAATTCTCGCTGATTTTCTAAGTGTTATTTTCTTGATTCTTATGTGTTTGATCGATTTGTTAAACATCCTTTTAACCCTAATCAGTTTTGTTGAAAACCCCTAATTGTTTGGCTTTAGTCTTGGGTTCTGAGTTTGTCTTTACTGTTCCTTCATTCAACCTGTCTGTATGTTTGATTCTCATGAATTTGCTTCGATTAATTTTAGTATTTTGTGATTTTTGCCCTGGTAACATCTCATTAGGGTTTCTGACTTGGTTCTGCCTGTTTTTACTTTGTTTATTTGTTTATTCTTGGATATATCTCCCTTAAAATTAGTATTACTTTGATTCTTTGAACCCCTGATTTCCTGGGTTGATACTCGTATGCCTATTTCTGATTTTTTTCCCTATCTTTCATGACTTTTAAATTACTGCTTGCCTTATTTACGACTGATTGTATTACTTACTGACTCTTAGTATTGTTCCCTTAATTAGAGCTTTATGAACCTAACCCTAATTACTTTTTCTATACCTACAGTGTTTGAAATCTTTCCTTAATTGTTATACTCCAGCTATATAGGGTCTCTTTCCTTATTTGTTACTTGTCTTTTAGCGTTCCAAATAACTTCTTAATTAAGGGAGTAGTTGGACTGATTTTTGCTTTGATTGATTCCGAGTTCCATAATCACTGTTCAATTTTGACTCTTACCTTATTTACCTAGCTTTCAAACTACTATATATATTGCTCTCTTCTACTCTCATTACACACTCATACACACATGAACGAACATTAGTTCACATCTCTCATACACTCAAAAGCTCTTCTGCTTTCTTTGTTACTTGCTATTGTTACTAAATTAGCTGGCTGCAAGCCAAGGTTAATTATTGCACTCCCTTGTTCCTCACTTTGTGTTTACTCTCTTTACTGGTATTTCTGATTTTAAATTCAAGATTCCAAACCAATGTGTTTCCTACTGCTTCAGTTTATCATATTCCTAATCTGTTTCCGTTTATTGTTTTGTTGTTCGACATGTAATTGACTTGTTTACATTATTGCTTCACCCAGCATGTTGGTTATGTCCTACCTCTTTTAGGATCAGCATGTTTACTCCCCCTTGTAGTCTGTCTCAGTGTGACTCTACTCTATTTTTGAATGTTTATCTATTTGTTGTCTAGTTCTGGCATGCACCTATTTTTTTGCAAAACTGATTTGTTACCCTAAGTTGTCTTAATGATATGCTTACTCATGTCTATTACTTCTATGTCCTCATTGTTGCTATGGTATCCTACTATGTCATCTCCCAATCCCATGAACCCCCTAAAGCACTTCTGATTCTATAACTATGTTCTAATTAGCACTCCTGAATCCATGTCTTACTATTTGCACTATTAGCCACCCCTTAATTGCAAAAGACTTCTGTTTATCATATGTGCATTATGTGTCCCCAGTCCCCAATTATCCCTGTGTGAAGGGTTGTTATTTGAGCATTGGTAAACCGGTTTGGCTCCGTGTTTGATCTGTTGTTTGTTTGATTACACAACTCTTGTCAAAACTATTTTACTGCTAAACAACTTTCCTATTTTATAAAACTACTTCAACTGAGTCTTTTTTTCAAATACTGCTTTCCTATTAAATCATTTTCAAGACTATGTCAAGCACTCTCACTCTACTCTTAGGTCCTTAAGTTTTGCCCCTCCAGTGTGTGACTGCTTTGAGATCCCTGTGAGATCCCTCTGAACTCTGATGCACTGGAGCTGGCTCTTCCATACTGCACTTACTCAGTCCTGGTTATGAAGTCTAGGTGTGAGAAATGCCCGGGATCCTTGAGGTCCTTAGGGAACTCTGACACACCCGGACATGAGNGGTGTGAGCACTGCCCGGGATCCTTGAGGTCCTTAGGGAACTCTGACACACCCGGACATGAGAAAGGCTATGACTTTGGCATATGAGGCTATGGACAATTTGGTACATTTGGGCCTACTTCAGGCTCCCTATAGTTTAACTTCTTCTTTTCCCTTACCTATTTTGTGTAATTTATTCAGCTGGTCTGTAATAATTATTTGTAAACAGATATTGGGGTTGGCTAGTGAAATGGAGAGGGTAGTTATATATTCTATCATTGGGTAGAAATCATGCCTTAGGCTTTTACATTCCCTATCTGCTTTAGAATCCATGCTTAGGACCAACATATTCATTCAAACCATGCCAAACATGCATTAGATATCATGTCTTTAAGGCTTTTCATGTTTAGTGCTTTAACGTACAGCATGTCCTTAATTTATGCTTATGCCTACCACTTAGAAATCCTGCTCCTAGGATAATAAAAATCAATATAAAATTGTTACTCCTATGAGTTTATAAAAAATAAAGCTGCATATTTCTGTGCATGGGTACTCACTTAGATATTATGTCTTAGGATTTTATCAAATAAAACTACTTCTTGTTTGTGTTTGAGACGTGCTGATTATGTGCATTACTTGTGGAGGTAAATCTAGGCCTCATAATTGTGTTCCTGTATTTATCTAATTAGTCCTATTTGTTCTTTCCTGACGCTTAGAATTTTATCCTTTTAAAACCATAGGGGTCTGTCTAGAACTATCTATACTTAGAGGTCCTATATTCCTCCAAGACCATTAAGAATGGACGGGTAACAGCACGGATAGAGATCGCTAAATAAATTCTCTTAATAACCGCTAAGGGGTGGGGTAAAGGGTAGATATGGATATGATGACCGGTGTGATAATGCCATGTGTAGCCCCTCATTGAGGAGTGATTACCGGGCATTGCATTGATGTGATCCTATAGGATAAACAACTTAGGACTCCCCTATCCTCTACATATGTGTGCTTAGACCATAAATCTTTTTTAAACCTTATCACATATGTGTTCTTAGACTGTGAATCTTTTCAAAACCATTACTTGTTTCCATATGTATACTTTGACTACCTATTTGTTACTTGCTTAAATTCACAAAGTTTTTTTGGTCGGGAACCACAGTTGTGGATTTTGAGGGGTGCCTAACACCTTCCCTTGGAGTAATGTCAATCCCTTACCCAATCTCTGCTTATTCAATTAGTGTTATTGTGACCCTTAATATGTGCCCTAACGCACCTTAATTCATTAGCTGGAAACTCTTCAAACCCTTCACATCCCTTATCCCAAAAGGAAATGAGTTGTCCCAATAATTTCAAAACCCTGACCGATCCGAAAGGAGAGGAAAGAGGGGGGCGTGACACTGACTCATCATCACCTTCATCCTCAAAATTTTGTTGTTGATCCACTAAAGCATTTTGAATATCCAGTGGCAATTCCTTATGAGTTATAATGTCATGCAGTACCTATTTGGAGACTTCAATGGCATATTAACTTTGATCTGCAAAGGTGATCCAATTCCAGATGAACATGCCATAGGCAATGCTTCAAAATCCCCACTCCTTAGGGACTATGGCTTGTTCAATTGGTTTAAAGGGTGTAAATGCTGCTTCATTCCTCTCATAATTCCTATCCATATCTCCCAAATTCTCCTACCTCATTCTAAATTGTAATTCATACACTGAACCCAGATTAGGGTTTACTGTAGCAAAACTGGCAAAAACTGCAAGAGATACTGTTCCATTGAGATCAACCCCTTTCCCAAGGTCTATTTGTTGAACTTTGCACATTTTATCCTTCTCTACCTCCATATGAACATCCCCAACCTGTTCTTTCATCAATGCATATACTGGAACCCCATCAACATAGGCCAAAACATCCCCAGAAAAACTAGGTTTTATTGTTCCATTGGCCTGATCCTTGGCTAATGGTGCAGTAGTTGAGCTCCTTAGTTTTTTTGGTTCAATTACCTTTCCACTATCACCTCCAGCTGAAGAATTGAACTGATACACCCTTTGGAGTTGATTTATCCAAAGCCTTAGCATTTGAGTTACTAGGGTTTACTAGCATAATCCAAACTGCCAATTTTTTGAAGTTGCGTATTGCCCCTATTTCCCTTGCTTTCTATTGTATCTTTTATTCCCAATTGAGCATCCATAACCTATACTTTATCACTCCATAGAGCCTTATTTGAGTTAACTTCATTACCATCATCTAGTTTCCCAACATCCTCATAAGTTTGTGAAGAAATTTCTTGACACAAATGATTGGTAGTAATATTCCATTGCCTGAGTTCCTCTTTACTTGTCCCAAATCTTCTATGGACCCATTCAATAGTAGATTCTCTTATAGCCTCTCCTTCAATCCTTGAATCAATAGGACTAGGAACAGCCAATTTAGGTACCTCTAGGTCTCCCTTTGTAGCTTGATATTGAATCCCTAATGGAGTAGGATTCAAATTTTCCCCTTATAATGTTGCCTCCCTTTCCTTATTTACCAATTCCACAGCTTCCTTCTTTACCTGTATTGCATCAAATTCTTCTTTATTTAAGGAAGCATCTTCAATAACCTTCTCCAAAATCATCACTGAATCATTTCCTTTAATCCCAGAAACATTAGGATTAGGAGAATGATCCCCAACATTCTTCTTCTTTTCGTGTTGTTGTGCCTTACTAGATCCTTTAGTTCCTTGATCCTTCACACTATTTTTGTTATTGCTATCAACCTTTCCATCCATGAGATTAAAAAGTGGCTGGACATTTTCCTCAACTTCGAACACATCAAACTTATTTTTAGACACCACTGCCTCCTCATTAACCTTTCCTTTGCCCTTGTTGTCATCATTCTCCTTTGTGTTATCAATAATATAGCCCCTCTTGTCTCTTTGATACTTATTCTTTCTAGCTTTCATCGACTCCTTCCTAGCTTGATTAACTATAGGTTTCCCTAGAACTTTTCCACTCGTTAACACATTGGTAGAAGCAGCAGTTGTGCCAATAATTTCCTGAACATTCTTCTTTTCATCACCTTGCTCCTAAAATTGCCTCAAACCTGGATTGATCACCCAGCATTCCTTTTCCTTATGACCTTGCTTCTTGCATGACTTACAGTACTTAGTCATATAGTCATACCTAATTTTGATCCACTTAGACTCCTCAGGTCCAGTCTCATCCTCCACTTCAATAATTTTAATTCTTTGAGGTAATGTAGCTAGCAAATTTACCTCAACTTTCACCTTAGCACAGCTTGATTGTGTACCATTTTGGGTAGCCAAGTTCACATGCAATGGCCTTCCTACTGCCCTAGCTAGTGAGAATACAAACTCTTTCCCAAATAAGTTTGGAGGTAAATCTTGAAATGAAATCCAAGCTATAGCTATAGGAGTTTCTTCATCAGCATTCCACCAAGGGTTCCAATTAGTACATCTCATCGGCCACATCTCGTTTTGAATATTCAAATAATAAGCAGGCTTGGACAAGAGATTAATGTAATCCTCCATCAAAGTTAACTTGATTAAAACATGGTTGTCTTCAATAAGTCCAACTGAATAAGGGCCCTTTAATTCACATTGAATGGGAAGTACTTTACATAGATCATGAATACCAGGCCTACCATATGATAACTTACCCAAGACTTCCAAGTTTAATCCTTTCTAGGAAATGGATTGCCTTACTTCTTGCTTCTTCCATCGTACAATTGGCTCACCATATAGAAACTCGATAGGTTATAGGGAAACGTTAGGAACAGGCTGCATGGGGCATTTAATGCACTAGGTTTGAGCATATTTGCATAGTTTGGGATTGTGTTTGGGACAGTAGGTGGTTGGGGAGACGATATGGCTGGAGAAGATGACTGACCAGCCTCCATTGAAGGTTGGCCAGTGGCCGGAGCGGCCATGGTAGGACTTTCTCTCTCTAATCGCCTGAAATTTCCTCAAAATTTCCAGAGCCTCTCTCTCTAGGCTCGCTTTTGGGTTTGGGTTTAGGGTTTAGGGTTTAGGATTTAGGCTTTAAGGGTTTAAGGTTTTTTTAGCAAATATACCACTAGGCATGATACCTAGTGGCTAATATGTAAATATAATCCCAAATTGGGTCCAAAGCTTACAAGATGTCCAAAACTACATATAAAATGAATGTAACTACTAGCTACTAGAAATCTAACTTCGAAAGAGCTAACTATTACAAATAATGAACTAAGTGATTCATCCTCCTGTAGGTGTGTGTCAATTAATATGCCAACATCAAATACCAAGTAGCACCTATTAAACTCTCACCAGGTGCCAGGGTATGTAGAACAAAGGCAGTAATGAATTCCAAACAAAAACACCATATAAGAGAGGCAAGCAAACTCCTCCAAATGTTGTATCCATAAGAGCTCTTCCATATCAAATTGTCCAATGAATGTGTCAACTGCTTCCATCTCAAGAAATGTATTGTATTAACACCTTCAGAATGAGTGTGTAAACACACTAATACAAATGAAAAATGATAATACAATAACAAAAAATGATGCATCAACGATATGGGAAGTAGTGATTCCTTATTGTTCAATATCCAAGCTGCAAACTCAACCCCATTCATATTTAATCTTTGAATCAATAAATCATGTAAGCTTCCTCCTACCAGAATCTTATCTCTAAATAACCTTCTGTTCCTTGCTCACTGACTCCCATAATGAGCATGATACCATACTAATACCATTGGAAAATCATTCAACAATTTCCAGAAATAAGAGAAGATAGATTCAGGCAGTACATAGAGAGATGTGTTCATTAATATGGTTCCTTTCTCTTGGCAATCCTAACTCTAAGGTTAGGAATTTGATATTTGTCCATGTTGATCAAGATTTTTCCTTCTAATGGCAATTCCTGAAAAGAGTTGAATGTGATTGTACCTGCAAAAGAGAAAACAAGGTTAGCTTAAAAATCAGCATTTGTGTTGCCCTCCCTTAGAACATGCTGAAAGAGCACATTATACGTACTCTTTATATCCTTGATATTCCTCATTTCTGCCCCTATACACCATGGTGTTTTCCATTCAACATCAATAATATTCCTCGTCACAAGAGAATCAGTCTCCATAATCAAAGGGTGAAGCTGCCTCTCCACACAGTATGCCAATCCTTCAACAATAGCCTTTGCTTCAGCTACAATATTAGTTGCCTCACTTATCTCCCTAGCCTTAGCAAATAACAAGTTCCCTTCATGATCTCTAACACAAAACCCATAAGAAATAGGGCCCGAATTTCCCCCCGATGCTCTATCTGTATTGCACTTGAACCATCCTTCATATGGAAGCTGCCATGTGATTCTTTTAGTGATCACATATGGCTTGTAGTTTTCAAAAAATCTTAGGCAACCAAGGGTACCTCACCTTTGCCACAGTAAAGGAATTCTAGGCAACCAAGGGTACCTCACCTTTGCTAAGTAATACAAAGTCTTATTAACTTCATGAATCACACTACTACAAGACACTGCTCCCCCATGCTTCATTGTATTCCTTCTCTTCCAAAGCTCCCAAAGTATCACTGCATGAGCAGCCTGAAACAAAGGTTTAAGCTTATGAAAACACTTTACACTCCACCATTCTCATATAAATTGATGTACCTTTACCAAATTGATCACCAAACCTGTTGCTTGTGTAAAAATCTTCCACACCTTTTTTGCAGTATTACTTGTCAAGAACAAATGTTGGAAGGAGTATTCTTATGGTGACAAGCAGCACCAACATTTAGACACTACCATGTAACCCCCTCTCCTCCACAAATCATCAGTAGGAACTTTCACTTTCCAAACTCTCCACAAGAATAAGGAGATTTTGAAAGGTAATCCTTTAGTCCACAACTTAGAAAGCTCAGGATTGCTTGGATCCCTATGCCTCAAAATTCTCCATGCACTACTAACAGTAAACTTACTAGAAGTTGTAGGCATACACCTTGGAGTGTCCCAATATTCATCTCTATTATCAAAGTTAACTTCATGTCTAATATGATCTGCAATCTCATGTGGGAAAGTTTAATCCAGAAGTGTATCATTCCATTGATCATCTCTCAAAAGCTACTTCTTGCAAGTCTTCATTTATAGGGAATTCTGGAAGCAGTACAAGATATAGAGCCCCTAAACCAGTCTAGTTTTCATGCCACACATTAGTAGACTCCCTATTCATTTCGTATAAGATTTCATGCTCCACTTCTTCTCTTGCCTCTAACATTTTTCTCCAAACATGTGATCCCTCCCTAAATTGAATCACAGTATGTAGTTCTTTCTTACAATACTTGTTCCACATGTAGTTGGACCACAAGGATTTGGTAGTTCTAAATCTCCACCACAACTTTAGGTCCTTTGAAACATCACTCAATGATCTAAAACCTACTCCTCCCTCCTCCTTACGAAGACATAGGTTTTTCTACTTTTTCCAGTGCCTGCTCCTCCCTTATTCCTTATTGCTCCAGAAAAATCTTGCAAATGATTTATGAAAATGCTCTATGATATTGTCGGGTGGATCAAGGACTGACAGGATGTGTTTAGGCATACTTTGTAACACACTTGAAATCAAAGTAGCCTTTCCCCCATATGATAGCAACTTCCCCTTCCAAGAGTGTAACTTAGCCTTCACTTTCTGAATCAGATCATGGCAAACTAGGAATATTCTTTGTTGATTTTTTTCTTCCTTTATTTGCTAATTTGGCCTTGTCCATGTGCCTTGGGGAGAGGTCTGCCTATAGAGCCACATTGCAAAAATTCTGTGCTATTGATTCATCATCAATATCATTGCCCACATCATCACAATGTTCATGTACCCCATGTTTTAGACAAGCTATTACTACCTGATCACTGGGCTTCTTTTGCTTATGCACTAAAGCCTGATCCTTCACCATATTCTTTTCCAATGGAACAGTATTTCTATTTTCTGAAGCATGCACATTTGCCAACTGCTTATTTCCTAAAGCAGCACTCTCCCCTGCCTCTTCATGCACTGAAACTCTTTTCTCAGTTCCACCCGGATCCCCAATACTAACATCAATATCCTTAGGATTAGCAGTAGACACTTTGGGATCCTCTGCCTCCACCTGACTTTCCTTGGAATTTACATTCTTATTCTGTGCACCATCAACATTGTTTGCATTCTCTTCCTCATTGTTGTTGTAGTTTATTGCATCACCATTAACACTTTGTTCTTCATCCTCTATATCAACATCAGAGTCCCTATTATCTTGTATTCCATCATGAACCTCCCCTTCATCTGGATCTTCTTCAATTTGATTAGCCCAAAGTCTTCCTCCAGACCACTGAATTCTTTCATTACTCAGTAAATCATCCTTACTTGTCACATCAGCAGTAGCCTCCAGTTTGTCAGACTGTTTTGCCAATTCTCCTTCTACTCTAGTATCTTGGTATGGGATATCTTGACATGAAGTGTTTGTACCTACCATATGACCTGCAAAAGTTCTCTGAACCCAATCAGCTGTGGATTCAACATTTCTGAAATCTTCAGTTCTTCTTCTGTTGGGCCTGGTTGTTACTCCATCATTTACTGCATAGCTTTTAGTTGTTGCAGGATTAAACTTTGGAGCTGTTGGATTCAACTTTTTACCTATACCTGCATGATTACTCTTAGGGTTTTATTAATATTACCATGCTTTCCTCCCTTAATAGGAGAAGTTTTATCTAACTGAATGACTTCTTGTACTTCCTCTACAATTGCTAATTGCTTGTCCTTCCCAGCTTTTTGAACAACTCCAGTATTTTCTTTTACCTTAGTGGTAATTTGCACCTCATTAACATCATCGTTTACTACCTCTAAAAGTGCAAACTTATTTCCAACTTGTACTTGTTGATTATCACCTTGTTGCACTAGAACAATTTCTTTTCCAGTAGCTGCTTGTGTCTCATTCTGATTTCCACCCTTTTTAGTACGATTATCCCGGACCTCTTTCCATTGTTCATTACCTTTACGTGCCATATTTCCTACAACCTTTCCACTCGATAGAACCATTAAAGCACCTTGTTGATTCAAATTTGTTGAGGCAGTGTCTTGCGCAATTTTCTATCCAGCCTCGATCACCTCATGATTCTCAGTAGCCTTGTTCTCCATTAGCTCAAGATGAAGCATCCAACATTCCATCATATCATGCCCTTTTAATTTGCACTCCCTACAATACTTAGGCAAATAATCATACTTTATATTTACCCACTCAGTTCTCACTTCCCGCGTTGATTCATTCTTGATATCCATACGCACTTTCTTAGGTAGGTCAACCAAGAGATCAACTAACATTTTAACCCGCGCACAATTTGGTCAAGTCTTATTAATTGTAGCAGTGTCGAGATGAAGTGGCTTACCTATTGCTGAAGCCAGTGCAAACAAACATTCCTTTGCGAAGAAAGTTGGCAACAAGTTCGGTAATGAAATCCATTCCATTACCTTTGGTGTCTCTTCTCCAACCTTGAATTTGTGATCATAGATCAGTGTTTTCAACTGGAATTCACAACCAAACTTGTCCTTAACCAAACTGGAATTCACAACCAATATTTTCTCTAGAGCTTATCTTTTCTCACTCTCATGCGTTGGGGTTAGGGTTTAGGGTTTTTTTTATTTAATCCACTAGGCAGTGCCTTGGGCTAATTTTTATATATATAAACAAATAAAGAATACAAGGTGATGAGGTTTTAAAACTTGCTAATAATAAACAATGAAAGCTACATAGTACCTATTATCAATGTTGAGATTATGGCCCAACATTGATAGCACAAGAGGTCTATTGTAGTAATTATAACTAAGAACTCGCCCTAAAATCCTCATAAGTTGTTGCATATAACGTGAGTTGGACCTATAGCCTTTGTCCAAACATTTCCAGTCATTATAACTGGTACTATGCACTCTACTATCCATGATGAAACATGAGGAGTTCGTACCATTATAAAGAAACAGTGCACAGCCCATATCATTGTCGATGCACTATTTTTGATCAAAATCTTGGACGTCCTCCATTGAATATATTTTGTAACCATTGCTAGAAACTTTTCTTGAGATTCCATATAATCTAAAAATGTGTGGTTGATAGCCCTTGATGTTCCCAAATTATCCGTATAAAGCTTCCAGAATAGACTTGCTAAAAACTGAACATTTCAGCTATGATGTTTTTGTGTCCGGATTCGAGTACTGTCCCTTTGCCTTGTGTTGAATCCCTTGAATAATGTGATAGTTCATAATTGTATAAGATAGGTGTACTGGATATTTGTTCCTTAAATGTGGACATTGAAGTTTGTCTCCATTCAATAACCTAATGCCTTGTGTATCAAGATGATGGAAAGCATGGCATTCTATGAACCCTTGATCAAGAGCATAGTTTGACAAATGGTCAGCTAGTTTATTCCCTTCTCGATATATATGTGATATTGTACCATTACACGAGAAGAATCTTCCTTATTTCCTCCACTTCTTCATCAATAGCCCACGGTGTCTTCTACACCCCTTCAATTACATTCTTGAGCAGCATGGAATCCGTTTGTAACCATATGTTAGACATTCCCTTATCCATGCAATATTTAATGCCCCCAGTATTTCCATTGCTTCTGTTTGTGTATTTGTCACTTCTTATATCTCCCTTCCACATGCATATATCAGATCTCCTTGCTCATTCCGCACGCAAAAGCCAATTGAGCTCCTACCTGGATTACCTCTTGAAGCCCCATCAGTGTTAATATTTGTCCATCCATGCATAGGAAACTCCCATAACACTTTGCTAACCTTAAATGTAGGAGTGCAGTTCTCCATCATCCTCAATATATCTAGCCATCTAAATGGTACATGTGCAATTCCTAGCTTCCTCAACTTAATAAGTTATTGGACATTAGTACAAACTTGATACACCACTCGATTAGTAGTCACTGATTCTCCATGATTATTACTATTTCTCCTTTTCCATAGCTCCCACACAATAATACAAGGTAAATCTTGAAAGATAGAATTTAGTCCAGGGATTACCTTCACTGTCCAACACTTCACAATAGCTTGGTGCAAGTTTAACCCCTCCAAATATAGACCAGCATATGAGAATAAGTATGACCATACTTTTGACGCAGTGAATGATCTAACGAAGACATAGCATACTGAATCTTCATTTGGAATCACACAACACCAACATTTTGATGTCATAAAATGCCCCATTCTTCTCAAGAATTATCAAGAGGCAACTTACCTTTCCACAACTTCCACATGAATAAAGAAATTTTGAAAGGCAGCCATTTTACCCACATATTAGAATATGTAATGGCAGTGTCTCTCCTCCTCCTTAAATAATCCCAAGTTGTTTTAACACTGAAGTCCCCTCTTGTATCTAGGCTCCACCAGGCTTGTCTAACTCCTCATTCCCAACTGGACAAGGTATGTTTTCCAAAATATGTGAGGCCAAATCTTCAGGAAGAATTTCCATAATCCTTGTTTCGTTCCATCTTCCTTCCATCACCACATCATTAACATTATGGATTTTTTCATCACAAAAGAAATCTGGGGCTGTGACAAAATATAGAGAATCCAAGCCTGTCCAATTATCAAACCAAAAAAGGGAAGATCCCATTCTTAGTTTCCATGCAATCTGATGCTCCACAATGTCTCTGCACTCCAAAATCTTCCTCCAAATATGTGAGTCATCCCTCCAAGGTACCACAATTTCATTCAACTTCTTGCAATATTTTTGGCTCATAAAAGACCTCCATAGAGAAGGTTTAGTCCTGAAGTTCCACCATAATTTGCAAAAGATAGCCTTAGACATGTCATGTAATGAGAGGAAACCTACACCTCCTTCATAATAAGGCAAGCATAGTGAATCCCATGAAGCCCAGTGTCTAGCCCTACCATCAATCGAGAACCTAGCAAATAATTTATGCAACTTATTGATCACATTAGCGGGAGGATTCACTGCTGATAGCAAGTGTATAGGCATGTTTTGTAGAACATTGGTGATCAATACTGCCCTATGTTGGATCAAGAAGCTGAATGGTTTTGAAGATTGACAAAGAAACTCAAAGTTGAATCAGGTCCATCACTGAATAAATAGACACATGCAGAGTAAATAACAAATGAAGTGCAGGAGACAAACACAATCAGTGATTTAAAGAGATATCTACTGATCGAAAAGGTTGAAAATTGATCAGGAGATGGACTCCTTATTCAGTAAGAACAGAATCAGGATATAGGAGGATTTAGGGAGTTTAGATCAACTAGAACTCTTCCACCAAGGAAGAGTAGCATCCGAATTCTAGTATATCTCTTTGTCTACTAAATCCTATATATTGTTCAGTGTTCTTATTGTACAGTGACGCACAAAAAGCAGAAGCAAAACAAGAATTGAGAGCAAAATCAGCAAGGCAATTTTGCAAGCAGTTCGTGTGAGATTTAAGTGTACGACTCTGAAGCTACTTGAACAAGCTAGAAGAACCAGTTCCATCTGTTGTCTTTTATTCTAGTTTAATTGTAGTAGGTGATTACAAATTGTACCTTTCAGCTTTATCTAGAAGCAATTATAATAGGTACTAAGTGTTCAAGTTATAGTTAACTTGAAGTTTGTCGCAAATAGCTAGAGGCTA